>JAZKJV010001444.1:0-184870 GCA_037367405.1 Ottelia alismoides | reverse complement strand
TCAAACGATTTTTTTCCGGCTATTTTTCCTTTCTTTTTTTTATAGTCATTCCCCCCATTTTTTGTAGCCGTTTCAAATGATTTTTTTAAGGCTTGTTCCCTTTTGTTTACATTTTGTAAAACTTGTGTACGGCTTTTTTTGTACGTGCCTTTTCAAAACATACAATTTTTTTAAAGCACGGTCCTTTTTTTAACGAGGCCTCTTCTTTTTTCTCACTGCTCTTCTTTTTTTTCTTACTGCTCTCCAAAGGAGCGGAACGAGATCTCTGAGAGGTTACAGAGGCTCGATGGGAGTAGGTCCGGACATCCTCACCCAATTGCACATGCCATTCAGGATTGGAAATTTTGTACGTTAGAGCAGTGATCGAAAGGGGATCGCAAGTGATCCTATCGGGTCTTCTCCGATCCAGAAAGAATGAATGTTAGAGCTTCAGCTGATATGGATCCGAGAACCATAGAGGATCTGAAGTACTCAACTCCATGAATTCCTCTGTAATCAGATCCACCATTAGAATTTCTAACCTAGTAGAGTTTAATTCTACCCGACTTAAAAAGGAGCAATCAATTGGATTCCCACCCAAAAGCAACTAGTGATGCCCTAGGTCTAGCACGAACGGTGAGACAACCGCCCAACCTTCCTTCTTGGGATAAATCTTGAAGATCTCCATTGAAGAATCGTACCCCGCGTTCTCCCCTGAAAAATCTTCTACTTTTGAACAATTTCCAAGCTTGGCTCCCTCGAAACAACTGACAATGATAATTTCGGATCTTCCATTTTCGATTTTCGAGGAAAAGTAGCTATCGCGGAGGAGATTTCGGCTACCATCACCTCCAGGCGATGGTTGTGGCAGTGTTGGAAGAAGGCTCACCTTAAGATTGACAGATGCTCTTCCCACCTTCAAGTTGCAAACTAATTCCCAAAGGGAGGAGTACGTGCTCTATACCACAAGGAGCGTGATCCTTGGGTCGGATCCAGATGACAAACCATCACGCAAGGACCTTCTTAACATCGCCAATCTCTCTTAACATCGGCTTCAGGGCATGTAATGATCTAGAGAGAAAAGGGACTCCCAATACTCGAGCCACCTAGAGGTGTCATTTGAGACTTCTCCATCTGTGAATATTGCTGGCCTCCACGTGATTTTTGAGCCATGGTCAAGGCTCAACAACGTCTTTGATTCAGCAATTGACAACCTCATCGCACAAAACTTTGCCTTACACAACTCCTTAATATCTCAAGGGAACGAAACACCCAGTAGTCCTTGCATTGAGATTACCACAGAGTGTAGATCCATATCCCCTTTCTTGTTGTGTAGCCAATAAGAAAGGTTTTGCTATCCTGCGGACGATCAAGAACTTCACCACAAACAACAAATGCATAAGATCTCGATGACGACTGCGCCTTTGAAACGACAACATGCAAGGGGTTAATAGTTTTACTACCCCAATCTGTTCATAGTAAGAGTGGACGCGCCGCTCTTCGATGCCCGCTTTGGTGTTGAAACAACATGATGGAAGAGTGCATTAGTCTGCTCGGTGATCATACACATCGTACCGATAACAACGATGGCTGCGGTTTCAATGAGAAACAAGTGACCAACCTCCCGACTCATCCCCCTCATGACCAGTAGCCCTCTCTCGCCGCTCTTCACTTCTTTCAGTAGCCCTCCGACATTCCTTCAGCCGCCTGGCCCGTCCCTTAAACTCCCATCGCAAATGCTCCCTCCGATGACGAGAGCCCCCCCCCCCAGGCTCACCTCTCCTCATCCCCTATGTTCAATGCCCCCAAATAAGTAATAACTCGATTTCCCTCTTTGTGGGATTCATTGCATATCTTATCCAAATGCTCCCAAAAAACTCGTTTAATCATTTCCTCTAAACCAACTTATGGCGCATAAACTGAGATTATATTCATGCATTCTTCTTCCAGCGTCAATTTTAGTAAAATAACCTAATCTCCAAATCTTTGCACCTCAACCGCACTATCCTTTAAATCCTTATGAATAACAACCGCAACACCATTTTTGTCGCACTCTTTACCTGAATACCATAATTTAAAGCATACATCTTGATCTTCCTTGCTTTCTCTCCAACCCATTTTGTCTCCTGAAGACATAGTATCTGAATCTTCCTTCTTCACATCGTATCTACTATGCCCATCGATTAATCAGTCAAAGTGACAATATTCTAACTACACATCCTCAACTTATTTTGCAACCTCTTTTGGGACTAACTTCTTTACTCGCATGCATCCATCATACGAGAATCCTTGCAAATTTTTGACTGCATCCGAGCGGCGATGCAGCGGAACTAGCTTATTTACTCACATGCATTCCTCATGGGAGAATCTTTGCAAATTTTAAACTACATCCGAGAAATGATGCAGCGACCCTTGCCAATTTCTCATTGCATTCGGGTGATGCAATGCGTCGCTAGTAGGAACACCCCAACGAAATCTAGATGTTTGCTTAAATCCATGTTGAAAAGATTCGATAGTCTTGAGGTAAATTTATAACTACTATTTTAAAAAAATACTATTTAAGAACTTATATCTGATTGTTTCATGTTGATTGTCGACTACCTAATGCAACCCTCCTCAATTTACCCGAACTTGGAAGATTCATTATTAATATTGTTTAAGTAATGAGGATTGTCGTTGTTGATTTCAAAAGGAAAACAAGAGTATATGAAACCCTAATTCTCCAACACTCATGATTTCTCCAAGCGATTCAAATCAATCCAAAACCCTAGCGGATGGACCCATGACTATGTTCATCTTGGTCGTACCTTCCTGGAACCATGGTTCATTGGAACCCTAACCAGATTAGGGGAACTCGTGCATGAAGAATCGTGGTTGTGCTCCAGCAGTAGCCACGCATCGTCTTCGTGCGCATCTTAGCAACAACAATGATAATCACATGCTCAAGCCCAAAATATCCATATGTTTTTGATGATCAGGAACCCTCATACAGAACCCCATGCACAACTGAATCTCTCCTTGCATTAATAAAAGCTAAAGTACCACTCATCTCCAGAAAGAATAGGAGGCGGCGATGGATCCTCCAGCCTCGCTCCAAGCGATTCTCCCTCGAGGCCGCAACTTCGTAGCCTCCTCCTCCGATTGGGGTGCAACCTAATCAGGTAGAGACACCCCCTAAGAGGCCCTTGCTCCTCCTCATAATCGACCTTGATGGCAGGAAGGGATGGGTTTCGCCCATGGAGGATCCTCAAAATGCAACAAATGATGCCCCCCCCACCGACTTATCTCTAGTGGCATCGTGAGGTGGGGTTCCCTTCGAGTGAACCCTAAATAGGGACGGCTTATTCTTCTATTGGTAAGGTTTAACCCAACAGTCCATGCTATGCCCTATTTTTTAGGAGAGAAAATTGAAAATGAATGTTAAGTTTTATTCAAGGGGTATGGGGTATCTTATATAGCATGTAATCCTAGAGCCCAAAAAGAGATAACTGCATGACTCCGAGGGGATACAAAACTCAATAAATAAAACTAAATAACTTCAACACACACCCTCAATTTGGAGAATATATATCGATCATACCCAACTTAGAAGTCAACCATGAATGTGCTTCTTCGATAGGGCCTTTGTGAATATATCTGCAAGGTGAAGGTCTGTAGAGATATGGAAAGTAGTGATCTTTCCTCATGATCTGCTTCTTGAATGAAATGGAATTCAACTTCAATATGCTTAGTCTGCTAATGGAAAACGTGATTTGTTGCAATATATGTAGCGGACTTGTTGAGATGCATTAAGAATGAGGAAGATCATATGCTTGTTACTCAGAAGGATATAGAGATTAGATGGAAGCGGTATTTCCATAAGCTTTTCATTTGGGAAGGAAATAGAGAGGTCACTTTGGGAGATCTAACTAATAGTGAAAGTTACTTGAATCGTGCAAGCTATAGACAAATACAAAGGAATGAAGTAGAGGAGGCTTTGAAGGTTATGAGATCTAGGAAAGGTGTAGGACTGGAAGACATTCCTATAAAAGTATGGAGAGTTTTGAGTAAACGTAATTGACTTGGCTTACAAATTTATTTAATGTTATTTTGAGGAGCAAGAAAATGCCTGAAGATTAGAGAGAAGCATCGTGTGCCTCTTTATAAGAACAAAGGAGACATTCAAAATTGTTTAAATTACAGAGGTATCAAGCTGATGAGTTACACTATGAAAATTTGGGAACGTGTGATCGAAAGAAGGTTGAGGCAATTTCCAAAGGAAAAGAAAATCAATTCGGATTCATGCCAGGCCGATCAACTATTGAATTTATAGAGTTAAAAAGAATGACCTCCATATGTTTTTTATTGATTTGGAGAATGCTTATGATTATGCCCCACGGGAGATACTATGGAGAGTTTTGGAAAAGAGACAACTACCTGTCCTATACATTAACCTCCTAAAGGATACATGTATGATAGGGCTTCATCTTGTGTAACGATTTATGTCTGAGATTAACCCAAGATAGATCTGAATGGAGCAAAGAATGATGAATCTATGTAACCAACCATACTTAATGTGGGAAAAGGTCTTCTTGTTGTATGTAGTGGACTTGTTGTTACAAGGAAAAGGGACAATAGTAGTAACAAGAAGTCCAAGTTCATAAAGAAAAGAGACTAGCCAAGTAATCTCACAAGTATCATGAGCCATCACCCTGTATTAGCCCTCTACGCTTGATCTAAAAACAACAGCCTGCTTCCTGGTCCGTCATGTAACAAGGTTCCCACCAACAAACATGGCATAACATGTGGTAGATCGTCTGTCCTTTGGAGAACTAGCATAATCAGCATATGCATAAGCAATGACATCGGTGTGGTCATTGGCATCTTAGAAGAGGCCTTTTCATGGAGAGTCATTCAGTTATCGAAGGACCATGAGAACATCTTGTCAATAATTGTACTGAGGTCTATCCATGTGTTGGATGGCTCTGCTCAGAGAATATGATATCAGTGTTGTCAAAAGCCCTCCGGGCGCTCGCCTCCCAAGCGAGGCGAGGCCCTAGTGCCTTGCCTCCCTTGAAGCAAGGCCTTTTGCCTCAAGCGTTGCTCAAGCAAGCACCTAACAGGAGGCTCTAGGTGCTTAAGGCCAGCGCCTGAGGCAAAATGGCCCTTTTTCCTACTTTTTGTTATTATTATCTGTGTTTGGATTTTTATATTAGATATATATTAGTTGTAAGTATCAATAATGTACATACTTACACATATGCGCATACATGTATAAATAATTTACACGCACACTTCCATTACATAGATGTATACGTAATACAATGATGTTTTAGATTTAAATATAACATATATGTTTGACTCAAAAAAAGTCTATATACTTATACATATACATATACATATTAGTTTGAAGTGGTATATGTATATACATATACATAAAACTAAACCAAACACACATGTATAAACAAAAATACTTACATACACATGTAGATATAAGCATGCATGCACACATATACATATACATACACATAACACATGTATACAAATATCTACACATGTAGACACACACATGTGTGAATACATACAAATACAAATATTTAATACATAGACACACATACATATGCAAGTACATGCATACATATATATACATACACATTTATAAATAGTGGATTGATCGTAAAATATAATTTGATGATAGCATATTTATGTCCACACATGTACGCGTACACATTTATATACACGCATGTGCGCGCACCCACAAATATATTGGATTAATCTTAGATAGAAATATAAGTTATACATACACATATTTACAATTACACATACATACATATATGTGCATGTACGCATATTATATAGACTCGCACATAATTATTTATTTTCTATATATGGCGCTTTGCTTTTCTTAGGCAAGCGCCTAGCAACTCATGCATTTTGCACCCCCTAGCACGTTGAAGCGCATCTCGCCTTAAACAACATTGTACGATATATTATCAGGCCTAGTGATAGTATGGTAGAGCAGTTTGCAGACTAGGCTTCATACCATGTAGTATCCTCAAACTCAGGATCAATAGAGGTAGCATGTTTCCATAATTCTGTTGGGATGCCAGATGGTCTACATCCAAGTAAGCCATCATCTATAAGAACGTCAATGCAATACTTCCACTGTGATAGGTGTAGTACCTTCACAATACATATCACCTCAATGCCAAGGAAGTATCTGAGCTAACCAAGGTATTTGGTAGCAAACACCTTTGGATGAAGACCTCAGACTCTAGAATGCAAGCTTTATCATCACCAATAATAAACATGTCATCACCATAAACAAACAAAAATTGGATGCCAAAATCCAAGTGAACCGATCTTAGAAGTAAGCCCAATAAAATAAGCTTGTGGACTTTGCTTTATGTCGTAAATGCCCTACAGGTCGGCATATACGCTTCCCCTCGACAGAGTAACTGGTGACTGCATCATGTAGACCTCCTCAAGGTCAAAAAAGGGTAAAGAATTCTTCACATCATGCTGAAATATGGGACAATTCTTATTGGCAGCAACAGAGAGAATCGTGGCGATTGATCCCATACTAGTCAACGAAGAGAAAGTCTCGAAGTAGTCCCACACCACATGTTTGCAATAAACCCTTTGCCACGAATCTGGCCTTCAATCTGTCAATGGTGCCATCAAGAGACTACAACGTAAAGACATATTTGCATGCAACTGGCTTGACGCCAAGAGGACAAGGCACAAGATTCCAAGTACCACTAGAAGTAAATTCATCCATCTCCTAATCCACGGCATTTTCCCAACCATGGTCCTGAAGTGCATTGTGACGATCACGAGTTGTAATGGCCATAAAAGCATCTGTAAACTACATGTCACAATTGGATAAAGTATCAATGGAAGTAAAATATGACAGGGGACGGAAAGTACATTGCCTTTTTGTCATCCGTAGTGATATAGGCATTTTTGATAGAGCCTCCAAAACTGTAGTGGTCGACATTCAAAGAAGGCACACCATTCTACAAGTAAGGAACACGTAAAGATACCAAGTCAGAATAAATAGTGTGTTTCCTTTTGATGGGTGGTGGCAGAAGCTCCAAGGGTATGTTACTAATAGTCCGAGTAAAGTAGATGTTCTGCTCAAAGATAGTGACATCAGCTGAAACATAATAGCAACGAATAGAAGGGTCATAGACTATATACTTCTTTTAGGCCCGAGAGTAGCCAAGGAACAAACACTTAATTGCACGAAGGGATAATTTATCTGGGTAGTCTAAAAGCTATGAACAAAGCAGTGCAACCAAAGATTCTAAATTGAAGAGGAAAAGGTCCGTCATCATCAGAAAGGAATTACCCCCATTGAGAACTATTGAAGTATTTGTTATATGCGTCACTTGAGTTGTATATGGGTAAATGGATCATTTCAGGATCCATTTACCACATACAAGTCTTTAGTCCCACATCTACCATCTATGAGATTTCGAGACTCAGTGAGGGCTATATAAGAAGCCCCCTCACCCCATGTATCAGATGAGAAAGTGCAATGCATACATCAACCCTTTGAAGTGTTCTCCCGTGATTTCATCCCGCTCCTTAGGCAGTAGGGTTCCACGTTAAAATCCCGCATTCTCAATGTTCTTTATTATTTTATTCTGATACGCTTCCGCATTCCTATTTTCTAACATGGTATCAGAGCGGGTTCGACTCTCGAGGATTTTATGTTCGATATTTGTTCGAGATTCGATTTGGTGTTTTTTCTTGAAGATTATTCATGTTCACATATTGGTCAAAGATCTGTTCAAGAAATTCTAGGGTTTCACTCTGAAACCCTAATTCTTCCACAGAAATAAGATATGTTCTTTCTTCGAGATTCGAGGTTCCAGATTCCTTTGGCGGTCGCGGCTCTCCAGCAGTGGTCGCATCTCCCTCCATCCGATCTCCTCCAGCGGCGGTGAGCCCTAGCAGGTGATGGCGTATTGCAGGCGGCCCTCCGAGCCGCGCCATGCGTAGCCCCATCTTGGGCGGCGACAGCGACAAACGAAGAAGACCCCTATCGGGGGGCAGGCTCCTTCGAGAGAAGGGTTCCCACTTGGGAACCCTAAATTTAAAAAAATAAAATGGGAAGAGCCCAAGCAGGCCTCGTGTTGTTCTTCCCTAAAAAAAGAGAGGGTATTTTTATTGTAAGGGCCCATGTGGGCTAAGAAAAAATGTGTGTATTTGTTCCAAAAAAAAGGGAGAAGAGATATCAAACAAAAAACCGTATGAAAAAATTGAGATGAAAAGCCGTAAAAAATCATTTGGAATTGTTGGGAAAAACGTAGAGAATGTTTATTCCAAGAACCCTAGGCTCTCTTATATAGGAGAGTAGCCTATGGGTAAATACATAAGACATTCATAAGTAAAGGGAATTAAGAAACAATACAGGAAATATGAAATAAATAACGTAACATAAATATATCTCTACACTCCCCCTTAAGATGGAGCATAGATGTCAATCATGCTCAGCTTGGATGAGCACTTCTGAAAAGGTCCTCTGGGTAAGGCCTTGGTGAAGATATCTGCAGTCTGGTCCCCTGAGCTGACATGAGATATGGAGATAAAATCCTTCTGAATCATATCTCGTATATAGTGGCAATCAACCTCGATGTGTTTGGTACGTTCATGAAATGTTGGATTATTTGCAATAAATATAGCAGCTTGATTGTCACATTCCAGTACCACAGGAAGGGGAACCTCTGCATATAGATCTGTAAGAACAGCTCGAACACACATCATTTCTCTACTAACCTGGTCATAGCCCAATATTCAGACTTGACACTAGATCTGGCTACAAAAGTTTGCTTCTTGCTCCTCCAAGAGACAAGAGAATATCCAACATATATAGCAAATCCAGTGTGGACTTCCTATCCTTTGGACACCATGCATAATATCCATCTACGCATGTTGAGATGGTGACCTCCTTACCTTTTCTAAACAGTAGGACTGCACCTGAAGATGATTAAGATACATGAGTATCATCTGTATAGCATCCATGGAACATGGCGTGGTTGCTCCATGAACTAGCTCACCCGACTAACAGCAAAGGAAATATCGGATCTAGTAGTGGTAACATACAGGAGCATTCCTACCAGTTCTCTGAATCTCCTCCTATCAACCTCATCAGTATCATCATCATATAGTTTCATGCTTGGATCCATGGGTTGTGGAGGTCGACATCCAAGCATTCCCGTGTCACTTAGGAAATCAGTGACATATTTCCTCTGGGTCATCACAAGCTCTTGTTGATTTCTGGCAAACTCCAGTCCCAGACAAGCTAGCAAAAATCGGCCGACTAGGCCGACTAGTCGAGTCGGGGTATAGCCGGACTCGACTAGGCTTAGTCGGCCATTAGTCGATCAGACCGACTAGTCGGGCCGACTAATCGACCGATTTTTACATCAAGCTTTTATAATTTTTTTGTTTTTTGATTTTTTTAACAACAAACTTATTCTAATAAGCTTAATGTTATATTTATGTCAATTAGTTCTTTTGTTTCATTATGTAAGTATAGAAAATGTACAAATCTATGCTAATACATAAGCAAACTTATTCTAATAATATTGGGGTGAACACCGTGAGTGTCTCCCCCTTCTCTTGGGCCTCAAAAAAACTTATTCTAATATGCAATAATGTTATATTTAAAGTCAATTACTTCATTTATTTCATTATGAAAGTATAGAAACAGTACAAATCTATGTATAAAAATGATTTATATATTTAAAATAATTAAAAAATTCAAAACCGACTAATGGCCGACTAAATCCGATTAGTCGCCCGACTGCCGATTAATCCTTAGTCAGTGACCCCGCCGACCGAGTACCGACTACCGCTTTCTGCAACCTTGGTCCCAGAAAGTATCTAAGGGCTCCAAGATCCTTGGTGACATTCACAACCCAGAAGTTCTTTCGCCCTCTTGATTCCTTGTATGTCATCTCCTGTAATAAGGATATCATAAACATACACCATAATAGCAATCATATCTCTGGATGTTTTTTGTATAAAAATGGAATGATCTGCATTCGAACGTTTGTACCCATGTTTCTCAAACAATTATGAAAGCTTCTGGAACCAAGCTCTAGGGCTCTGTTTAAGGCCATAGATTGCCTTATGAAGTCTACACTCCCTCTCAATAGTAAATCCAGGTGGTTGTTGCATGTAGACTTCCTCTTGAAGATCACCATACAGAAATGCATTCTTGGCATCTAACTGAAACAACGGCCAATCTCGAATCATGACAACAGAGACAAGAATCCGTAAGGTGGAATGATGAGCAACTGGTGAGAATGTGTCAAGATAATCCACCCCGTATGTCTGAGTGAACCCTCGTGCAACCAGGCATGCCTTGTATTTGTCGATGCTACCAACTGCGTTTTGCTTAACTGTAAACACTCATTTACAGCTTACCGTAGACACTCTAGTAGGAGCTGGGACGAGGCTCCAAGTGCCTCTTGACTGAAGAGCAGCCATCTTGTCTTCCATAGCCAAACGCCATCGACTGTCCTTCAGAGCCTCTTGATAATTCCATGGAATGGCCACGACTGATAATGCAACTGCAAAATTCCTAAAATCGCCAGTCAAGCGATCAAAGGAGACCATGGATGCTATAGGATATGGCGCACAGCTACGCTTCTGCTTTCGAAGCGCAATAGGAAGGTCCAAATCAGCAACCTCCACATCGATCCCCTGTAAAGAATCCTGCTCAGGTAGACATTAGACCCATCATTAGAATGTGTTCTCAGAACATACCTCATGCGTGCTAGATGACGAAAGGTGACCATGAGCAGAAGCAGACCAGCGGGTATAGTGGTGAGGCAATGGTGGAACAGTGACTGCGATAGGAAGTGGAGGTGGCGTAGGTAGTGGTGGTGGTGGTGGTAAAGGAGATGGTGTTGGTGGAGGTGGTGGAAGTGATGGTGGTGGTGGTGGCATGTATATGGCTTCATCAGTGTCTGAAGACGTCAACCGATCACCTGTAAGAGAGAAGTACATCACAGACTCGAAAAAGGTGACATCTGCACTAACGTAATACTTCCTGCGCATCGGATCATAACACCGGTACCCTTTCTGTGTCCTGGAGTGCCCGACAAAGACACACTTGACAACTCTAGGAGAGAGTTTGTCAATACCTGGAGACAACTGGTGCACGAAGGCGACTGAGCCAAACACACGAGGAGTAAGTGAGAACAATTCCCTTTTAGGAAAGGCTAGAGAGAAAGGAATTTTCTCACCCAAGACTGACGAGGGCATGCGATTAATGAGATAACATGCCGTTAGAACAGCATCGTCCCAAAAAGAATGAGGAGCACGACTCTGAATGAGAAGCGTCCCAGTTACATCAAGCAAATGACGATGTTTTCTTTCTGCAACACCATTTTGTTGGGAAGTATAGGCACATGATGTTTGATGAATAATTCCTTGGGTGGAAAAATAATTGGAGAGTACTAGTACAAAATTCCAAGGCATTATCAATTCTCACAATTTTCACAGAAGTAAAAAAACATTACGTACTTCGGTTAAGAATTTTTTGATAACATCCCCAGCTTCATATTTATTCTTTAATAAAAAGACCCAAGACAGACGCAAGAAATCATCAACAGAAACTAGATAAAACATGTGCCCCTAGTGATCAGGACCACGACTGGGACCCCAAATATCTATATGAAACAACTCAAAAATGGAGCTATTGCTCCGACTCTGACGACTGGGAAAGACAGATCGATGATGCTTTCCCAACTGACATGCCTCACATTGAAAGGACGTGTGCAGCGAGATCTGAGGCAGAACACGACACAGTTTCTGGAGCGGGAGATGACCAAAGCGTAGGTGCCACATAAATGGTGAGACTGGTCCAGCAGATAGAGAGGGGATTCCGGCATAAGGAACTCGAACAAGGAGATAGAGACCGCCCTACTCACGGCCACATCCAATCACTTTGCCCGTAAGGATGTCATGAAAAACAAGAGAGGATGGGTCAAAAATGGCTCGACAATGTAAATCCTTCGTAATCGGGCTAATGGACAACAAATTCATAGAGAAATCAGGTGCATGCAACACATTCTGCAGATGCATAGAGGGTGTCAAGCTAATCTCCCCCTGATCAGTGATTAGGGAGTGAGTCCCATCTGCAATAACCACAGTACGTCCTGGAGGAACCTGTCTATAAGCTGTAAGGTGACCCTTGTCTCCACACAGATGATGTGTGGCACCAGAGTCCATAATCCATTCTATAGCATCAGATCCACTGCTGCTAGTGAGTGCATAAGTACTACCTGAGGTACTGGAGGAGGCTGAAGTAGCTACATCTGAATGACTCCCGAGGGCTGTCGAAGGTGTCACAGGACTGAAGGGAGGTATAATGCCCCTCAATCGTGCTACAAGATCCTCAAAATGTTGATCCAAAGAGGAAGCAGTTGGGGGCTCAATATGTTCAACCACTCGAGCAGAAGCAGGGAATCCATGCTTGGAGTAGCATATATCCTCTGTATGTCCAGGACGATGGCAGAAAGTACATGGCTGGCGAACATGACCTCCCCTGCCCGAAGTCCGTGACCACAAAACTGAGAAGATCCTCCACGACCTTGGGATGCCGCCATTGCTGAGGATGTCTGACTGGCAATAGAAGATGGAACAGTAATTCGACTGAGTCTGTGGAAGGCTTCCTCCATAGGAGGAATAGTACAATCTGCAAAAATCTGGGAACGGGCCACCTCGTACTCAGGATCAAGGGCTGCCAGGAACACACCAACCATGGTGGCATTCCTATAAGTCTTCTATTGCTCAGGGGTAGATGTGAGAGGCATGAAGCTACATAGCTTCTCGAACATCCCACGCAAGGATGTATATAGCGAGTGAAGAGGACGTCCATTCTGCTTGATAGTAAAGATATCATGCTGGAGCTATAGAATCTTCGTCTCATTCTTCGCTTGTGAATAAGTGACAGCAAGAATATCTCACATCGCCTTAGTTGTGGGCTGATGAAGTATATCATTGGCGATCTCCAATGCCAATGTTCCTGAAAGCCAAACCGTGGCATAAGCATCATCTGCCTCCCATGAGGCGTTAACTCCAGTCTTCGCGGTCGGTTCTTCCTTGGTAAGAATATGAATCTTACCTGTAGACTTCATCATACTCATGAACTGCATAGCCCACAGTTCATAGTTTGACCCATCCATCTTTACTATAGGCGTCGGACCTCTGAATGCGCCTATGGAGGGAATCTCAACCTTGCTTTCGGACATGATGGCTCGAGAAGACTAGGAATGAAGAATAGACACGGGTTTGTCAACACTGACATAGAGAGATACGGATGCATGTGTAGACTCATGCAACCAATCTCATCAAAGACAAAGGACGACGACCTTAGAAGAAGGGGGTCAGCCCGTGTGGAAACGAGGGTCGTAAGGACCCAGGCGGCAGTGCCTGGCGGTTGTGGGGCGTCTAGGCGACGACAGGGGCTCCGCAGGAGCCCAGGCGAGGGTTGCGGTGGCCCAGGCGGTGGCTACGGGGGCCCGATCGAGGCGGAGGAGGCCCAGGCGGGGGTGGCGTAGCCCGCGCGGGGAGGTGGCAGGCACCCTGTGACGGGGGCTCGGTCGGCAGCAAGGGACGGTGGCGCCCTGCGTGGATTGGAGGAGAGGAGAGGGAGGGGCTTAGGGTTAGGGTTTGGAAGCTCCAGTCTAGGACCACTGCTTTGATACCATGTTGGGAAAAATGTAGAGAATTGTTTATTCCAAGAACCCTAGGCTCTATTATATAGGAGAGTAGCCTATGGGTAAATTATATAAGACATTCATAAGTAAAGGGAATTAAGAAACAGTATAGGAAACAGGAAATAAATAATGCAACAAAAATATATCTCTACAGGAACGACTACAAAAAATGATTAAAAAAGGGAGCAAAAAAAATCGATATCGGTTTATGTGATATTTTCTGTTCCCTATTATCTTGTCTTCTCCCAACTTTATCGATGTCATTGTTTTTGTTGAGAATAGGAAAAATGAGATAAGAAGTTTATTTCATAAAGCTAGGGTCTCTTATATAGAGAGAAAACCCTAGAGAGTACAAGAGTTACGGAACCCGAAGGGTCACATGGGGTTACGGAACTCGAAGGGTCATGGGGATTACGGAATCCGAAGGGTCACAGGGGTTTACGAAACCTGAAGGGTCACATGCACAAATGTAAATATAATAACTCTAATACTCCCCTTCAAGCTGGAGCTGAGAAAGATGCAGCTTGTAACAAAAAGAAAATGTATACACCGCATCTTCACACGATACATCATAAGAACATATGTCTGCTGCTGATAGATGACCTCGCTCGAGGACGGGTCTGCGGCTTTCAGGTCACTGGAACGTATCCCTGCCATGCATGTAGAGTCGGTGCGATATCAGGTCACCGGAACGTATCTCTATCGTGCATGCAGGTCACCGGAACATATCTCTGTCGTGCCTGGAGAAGAATCGCTATATAAGAAGTCCAACACGGAGTAGTAGTCGGGTCGTAAAAAAAGAAGTATACGCCCTGACGAAGAAGTCGATGCTCGGTGAAGACGGATGATCTGAGAAGTAGTCTGGAGTGTCGGTCTGTCAGTCGTGGTAGGGCAGCAGACGTCCTGAAGAGTCATCTCTGACTCCCCCTTTCTCCCATACTTGATAGAATAAAGAGTATGGAACATCAAGTTGGACGAAACAAAAAGTTGGGAGAAATAAGTCATGGTGAAGCAGGGGCTATTGGAGAGGGGGGCTGCAAGCGGTGTCGGCGACGCAGGAGGTGCGGCTGGAGCTGTTGGAGCCTCGGGTGGCGCTTTAGGTGTCGCTAGAGGTGGCAGCTGGTGCTGCTGGGGACTCGGACTGCCTTGCGCGAGACCATCGATTCCATGAGCGATGCAGGAGGTCCAGTCCTCTCTCCTTGTCGGCGGAGAGAGGGCTGGTGGTGGCGGCGGATTTAGGATATTAGGCTTCGGTGTAGGATCGTCGCACTGATACCATGTTGAGAAGAGGAAAAATGAGATAAGATGTTTATTCGATAGAGCTAGGGTCTCTTATATAGAGAGAAAACCCTATAGAGTACAAGGGTTACGGAACCCGAAGGGTCACAAGGGGTTACGGAACTCGAAGGGTCACGGGGGATACGGAATCCGAAGGGTCACGGGGGTTTACGGAACCTGAAGGGTCACATGCACAAATGTAAATATAAAAACTCTAACAGTTTTCCAATAAGTATGGGAGAAAGGGGGAGTATTGTGTAGAGTTACAGGTCCGAGTCAGATCCAGATTCTCCAGACTCCAGATTTCAGGCCATTCAGATTTCAGACTCTCTAGTTGTTCAAACTCGACGATCAGGTTCCGAGTCTTCAATTTCAGACATGCGCATATGCGGTCTTCTTTTCAGATGTGCACATGTTTGTCATCATTGTTTATGGTCCCCATCTTTTGTGTTTCGGCCAGAGTTTTCATGTGTTCCATAGGGACTCCAGAGTAGAGATCCTACTCCCTATGCTATGTGGGCTAGGTTTTCATGTGGTTTCATAGGGACTCCAGAGTAGCGATTCCATTCTCTGAGCTATATGGGAGAGACCCAGTTCTATGACGAGGAGACTTTCAAACTCCATTCTTCAGTGTTCGTGAACTCCAGTACAAGGCCTTAAATGTCGGTTTCGGTCACCATTTCGGTATCGACCAAAACAGAATTTCGATGGAATTTCGGTGGAATTTCGACCGAAATTTCGGTCATTTCGGTCATTTTCTGTACTAGGACCCCCATATTTCGGTCATTTCGGTCATTTCGGTCGAATTTCGGTTTCGATTGGATATCGATATTCGACAGAAATTCGACCGAATTTCGCTGAAATTTGAGGCCATGCTCCAGTACGAGATCCTTCCGAGATTCCTATGAGAGAACCCACTTCGAGATCCCTCTGAGAGAGACCCACCTTCAGAGATCTGCGTATAGATAATTAGCGACGTTCTCTACTCCACCCTTTCAGAGATGGAGCAGTTGTCCACATGTTGTGGCGGGCCAGAGTTCTCCAGATGGAGACTCGTTTTCAGTTGGTGACCCTGACAAGCACAGTATAGAGTACACCCAGTTTGACTTGCACTCCAGCCCATTCGTCCTCCTGATATGCACTGCATGAGAAGCAACGCCCTCGACAGCAACAGACAGTTGTGTGTGTTGAGTTGCTATTGTTCGTAGTGTCTTGTATTGTGAGTTGAGATTTCTTTCTATTTGTCCAAGCTGAGCATTGCATGCTCCAGCTTGAGAGGGGGTTGGAGTATTTGTTATATGCGTCACTTGAGTTGTAGATAGGTAAATGGATCACTCCAGGATCCATTTACCACATCAAAGTCTTTAGCTCCACATCTATCAATTGTGAGATATAGAGGCTCAATGAGTGCTATATAAGAAGCCCCTCACCCCATGTATCCAATGAGAAAGTGCAATGCATATATCAGCCCTTTGCGGCATTCTCTCGTGGTTTCTTCCCGCTCCATAGGGAGCAGGGTTCCACGTTAAAATCACGTGTTCTTAATGTTATTCATTATTTTATTCTTATATGCTTCTGCATTCCTATTTTCTAATAAGAACCAAGGAGGAGACCCTAGTGATGAGGTAGGTGGCAGTGACAATGGCATCTCCCATTCGGTCTTAGGATCCTTCATCTGACTAAGCTAGGTACGAGCGATATGCAGAAAGTAGTGAAGTTTCCTTTCCTCTACCACATTTTGTTGAGAGGTATACATGCATAAGGCCTGGTAAAGGGTCCCTTGACTGGCAAACAAAGATACCATCCTGTTGAATGAACTCAAGAGCATTGTCAGTCTTGATAGTTTAAATACAAGTAGAGAAAGATGTTCTATCAGTTGAAAGGACTTGACAGTTTTATAATATCTGACAGTTCCTTTATTAAATAGACCCAAGAAGCTCTACTACAATCATTGGCAAAAACATCAAATATCCATGACTGTCTACAATACAGACCAAACAAGGTCCCCAAATGTGACAATGGCCTAAACAAAAAGGGGACGATCAACGTTGTTTAACCCTAGGTAGAAAGGTGGCCAGATAATGTTTCTATACTGACAGGCTTTGCACTCAAACAGCTTCAGCAATGATAGTTCTTTGATTGGCATTTCGTCTCTAGAGAACTTTTAGGACTTTCTCTGTTCGGCTTAGTTCAGAACAATGACGAAGCAATTAAAGCCTTGAGCATGTCTCTAGGCTCTTTGATTGGTTCATAATGGTGTTGTTATCGGTATAAGAAGCTTTATGTTGAAAATGTTGTACATCACTCCACAACACTTGTTGAACCCTAAGTATTGTAATCTGTTTGTTGATTTACATTATTATATTTAAAGGGGTTGCATCAATACAGGTGCATGCCTTTCTCTTTTTAAAAAAAATTGGCATAGTCGCGCCAAAGATCTACATGATTCGTGAGATCAAGTTAATTGAATACTCCACTAAAAATAAAAATGTGAAAGGTTATGCACATGCATATGTGTATATGCATCACAAACAAGCACACAACTTTTTAACACGGTTGTTGTAGGCATGGTTTTAAAAAACGCGCCTTGAGGTGCCCGCCTCAAGCAGCCCATGTGAGGCGTGCACCTCAAAGCGCTGAGACGGTCCTCGAGGCGTTGAGGTGGTCTCGAGGCGTCGCCTCGGGCTGCAAAGGTTTAGCACCCTATATTTTATATTTTTATATTGATTTTTATGATATCTTAAGTATAATACGAGTGACTCCCCTTTTTTTGAGCTTTCAAAAAAAATATCTTAAGTATAATATTAATTATTAACAAATTAATTTGTTATATAGTCATATATATTTATTCTATATTTAAAAATTATGCATTATCATATAAAAAATCTTTTTGGGATGGGGGCATTGCCCCCTGCAACCCACGCAAGGGGGAACACATCTGCTCCCCTTAGCCCCCCCCCCCTCAGGCTCGTTGACCGGGCAGGGGCAGCGAGACCCCCGTGCTGGTAGGGTATGGTGCGACAAGGGGGCATACAATAATTCTTCAATTGAGTTTAGCAAATCGGATGGTTAAGATTCAAGACATATAATATATATGCTAGCCATATAACACGTATAAAACAATATAGACATATTACATATTGTGTATGTTAATCATATATGTTAGTCACATAAGTTTGCTTTACCCGTGCACATAAAGGGAAGTGTTGTATATCGACAAGAACTCCACCCACCAACATTAATGGAGGTCATAATAAGCTTTGCATTTTATATGGATGATAATACGAATTAGGATTCAAAGTAAATCATGCAAAGAATATTATATATTCTCATGCTCATAGCATATAGAGTGAATATGTTGGGAATATTTAAATTTGTGATTTTATAAATATATATATAATTATGTTTAATCATATTTTATGTATATTTTCCTATATAGATCGAGGCTTACGCCTCGCCTCGTAAAGGGAAAACTGCCTCACGTTTTTTAAAACCATGCTTGTAGGGTTGTGGTGCTTTAATAGAATCCATATACCTGCTTTAGTTGAAAGACAAATTGCACCACATCCATGTCAACCACCTCGGCTGGTATCATCAACTTTGTATTATAGTGATAGATAAATTCCTTGTGATAATATACTTAGAATAAACCAGATATGAGAAAACACCAATAGGAAAGGTGTCACAATTATTGAGAGTAATTAACTATGTGTAAGATTAATCTTTCTAACAGACATCTTACATCATGAATTATTGGGCTTCTAAATAATATTTTGTATTTATCAAATTTCTAATAGCTATAATGACTGCCATCTAAAAAATCAGCTTACGTCAACAGCATCAGTGCCCTTGTCCATAAGATCTATCTTGGTTAATACCCCGAAAGTCCGCTCTCCTGATCAGTAAGAGAAAATAGTATTGGTGTTATATGCTTTAAAGATGTGAGCTTATAGGCAGCAACAGAAATATGAAGTAGTTTGTCTAGGACTTAATTATCACTGAACTTAATCTATAAGATATACTTTTGAGAACTAAAAGGACGAACCTCCCTAAGAGATCCACCCAAACTTAATTAATAAGAAAATAAAGTCCATATAAGGCCAAGGAAAATCTGTCAATGACAATGCAATTAAATGATGCTTTTCTCAGATAAGAAGTCCCCTGAAAATATTATCTACAGCACATACTGTAACTTCAAAGCCATCAAACACTCGAGCCCATTCTACAAAGGTCTGCAACACAAGCCAGCTTTGATAACTCAAAACTTTACTAGGTCAAAATTCAATCTTCTCGATTAATCAATACCTAGTGGTTGAAAGGTATCAATAAATTGCAAAGCCTGACTTGTTGCATATTCTTATTAAAACTTGCAAATCTTTTCTTTATCGAGGATACATCATAAATAATTGGCAATGTAGAGTAAGTTGGACTAGAAAACTGTTTCTAATAGACGAAGAGCAAGGGCGACAGGGTAAAAAAGGGTATGAGGGCAAACGAGGGAAAAGGGAGGGCAAAGGATACATCTGAGGGCCCCAACAGGTTAGCGCAGTGGCAGCGAGTGGGTTGCTGATGGGAATAGATTCCCCATATATATATATATATATATATATATATATATATCAGATCATAGGACAAAAAAATCAAAGAGTTGATAAGCGGATCCTTCAATTTCATGTCAAATCCACAGGCAACAAAAACACAGAAGAAAAAAACCACAGTTGTATAGAAAAGTTTTAATGCGGAAAACCCGCATGGTCAAAGTAAAACCCACGTAATTGACTGCAACTCAAAACTAAGCACTACAATCAAACCAATATCCCATGAGGGACTTGCACAAAACCAACCCTCAGCAATACACCACAAATTACCAAAGTAATGGTATAAATAAACAAACAGAAGTATCACCAATGCCTTGAATGGAAATAGAGTTGAAGATTTCCTTGTTCCTTCTAAGGATCTAATCCCACCTTGTATGTAGAATGATTAAACCCACCACACACCAAATGAACAAAGTATTTCATTCACAAGCATGCTCATAAGTAGAGTTCGAAGAGTCTGATCCCATCGAACTTTTCCCGCTGCCTGTGTACTCGCTGTGAATCGGGTTACATCATTACTGAAATATGGGCATGCAAAGAGAATGAAGTCCCAGAACTAGGGAACCACCTGATAATTTCAGCCGCCACTCAAATAAATCACATCAATTTTCTCTTTGCAAACACCAATTACATCTATAATTCCGTATATGCGTACCCTGGATAAGAGGTCCAACAAAGGGATCGGCGGTCTTTCTTTTCTCCCCAAATAAAGTCCAATCACATGCAGGTACTTGGTTTCTTTGATTGGTACAAATTTCATAAACCTGCTTGGTTTCTCTTCTCATTGAAGAGATGTTCATAAACTTGAAGTATGTACAATAGACCACAAGGGTCCAATAGATAAATTCCCATATGCAAGGGGAACATACCCAACAAATCCCCCCCTTCCCAAGGGACTATGGAGCAACATCTATCAAACTTCCCAACTGGCAAAGACTTTGTCATCATACTAGCATCATTGTCATATGTGTGGATCTCATCAAGTATAAGTTGCTTAGACTTTAACACATCCCTTTCCAGTGGTACATATGACCTTACATGAAAAGTAGAATTATTGTCGAAGTGAACAGCACTCGAACTGGCAAAACTAAAATCATACTTGTCTTGAACAAAATCAAGTCCCTGCATGACTTTCTTCATCTACAATAGTTCTTCAGTATAGTAACAATAAAATCTAAGTAGTAGACAATGCCAGACATTTCCACAACCTTGATTGCCACGAAACAACGCCACCTACATACGGCATCAAATAGCCAGATATACGTCGTTGGTCATCAATATACAAGCTATTGCTGAGATATTAGTTATGTTTTATTCATTCTATGTATTTTCTACATTATGTAATTTGCCCAGCATGTTTCTCTCCTATATAAGAGAACTCTATGGCCTGATGAATAAGCAACTCATTATTTTCTCTCATGGCATCAGAGTGACGATCCTAGACCAGAGTTATCGTACCCCGTACTCATTATTTCTAGGGTGATGTGGTTCTCACTGCTTGCTACTTGGTGAACTGCATGCCAACTATTGTCTTAGGAGAGAAGGAACCTTTCTTGAATGCGTTTCCCAAGAGGGACATGTTCTCCCTTATACCCTGAGTATTTGGCTCGATGGCCTTTGTTCATCATCTAACGCATGGTCGTGACAAGCTCTCCCCTAAAAATGTTAAGCGTGTCCTTGTAGGCTACTCTCATACCTAGAAGGGATAATGTTGTTTCGATCCAGTCCGACGAAAGTACTATGTTAGTGTTGATGTCACGGACCTGCCTTGAGTTTGTTATATATTTCTTTTTGGTAAGTGACAGGTTGACTCCGTCCGACTCTGGAGAGGAGGTATATGCGCCTCCTGCCATGGCACCACTACCTCTAGGTCCACCACCATCACTCAGTGTACCTTAGCCCAACTATCATTACATTTCTATATTCACAGCCCCCCCACGGCTCCCTTGGCTTATGGGTCTTCCCCCATCATCCAACACACCCTAGGTATGCACTTAGCGTATTATTTCTACTGATGTCACTAGTGACTTGTCCATGCAGTAGACTACTTGACAAGATGAGCAGATGCCCTCTCAGGAGGCTAGTTCACAAGTTGAGGAGGTAGGTGATATTGATGTAAATATTAACTGTCGATGAACATGTCGGGTTAAGACATAAACCGGCTAACTCACAGAGAAAAAATGGCAATCCTAGTAACTTCCACATAGGGGAGCCTCCAAACAAGTTCTCTATATCTATATGCATTCACATTCTCTTATCCTCTTCATATAGCTTCAAATTTGGATCTATATGGACAATGGCAAAACTAAACCCAACGATACCAACCTCAAGAAGATTTGTAACAAATTTCATCTGACTCATACCAAGGGTTTAAATATCAATTTCAGATATCGTATTGATACCCTGTCGATACAATATTTCGTCGAAATTTCGACGAAATATCGACGACATTTCGCCCATATCGACCACCATTTGTGAAGAAATGACCGAAAACTGACCTCATATCGCCATTTTGCTCGAGATTTCGGTTCCTTGCCGAAACCGAAATTTCGTCGAAATTTCGCGAAATCTGAAACCATGCTAATCACCAACCTAAATCGTTCCCGGCAAATTACAGATCACGTAATGGAGCTGGCCAAAAATAGGTAACAAATCATTATCACATAAATGTCTGAGCTCAATCTCCTGTAGGTTATCACGTTTAATAATAAGAGACATCCATATAGAGAAAAATAGTCATTGTACCTCTTGGAGTATCAGAAACAAACAACGAGTCATCTATATTAGATTAAATATTCCCTTGTTCTTAAGTAACCTTTGATAGCTTTCGAATCCATGCTCGAGACTTTGATTAAATGGAGAAGCCTTCTCCCACTTTTAAGTAGGTTCGGCTACATGGATTCTTGTTCAAATCAATATTTAAAGATCGGGCTATTTTTTACGCTAGAGGAACTTGAGTAAGACCATAAATTGCTTCGTTAAGTCCCCCCCCCCCGGCAGCAAAACCAGGTGATTGTTGCATATAGACCTTTTCCTCCAATTCACCATATAGAAAGGTGTTCTTGACATTAAGCGAGAAAAGAGGCCAATCCTTGCTCGCGGCAATGGTAAGGAAAAGTTTAAGAGAAACATTCCCACCCATTTAAGAGAAAGTATCATGGTTGTCAACCCCATAGGTTTGGGTAAATCATTTTGCAAAACCATTCTGGACTTAATAACGTTCTATTTTATACCATATGATCGAAGCTTCACAGTAAACACCTGCTTCCAGCATATAACTATCACATCAACAAGAGCAAACACAAGAATCCACGTGCCTCTGAATTGTAGAGTAGGCATTTCTTCTACATAGGCATCTTCTGTCTGCTATCAGCAAGTGCCACATGATACATCTTTGGAAACACTGCAGCATATAGGCCTTGACAAAATTGTATGTATCCATGTGAAAGCAACTCAAGAGTAAAATAGCCAACGAGCGGATATGGATTGCACTTACAATTGCCCTTTTGTGGTGTTATACATAAATCATAAGAATTTGAAGGGCCCGCAGCCAAGGTTTGGAAAAATGAAAGGCGATCAAGGTATTTTTCGTGGAAGCGAGGCAATGCATAAACTCGAGACGGTCAAGGCATAAGTCTCACCTTATAAAGAAAAACATCCATAAAAATTTAAAATATATATTAATGAAATTATGCATTGTCTAATCAACATATAATACACATCAATATATATATGTGATGAAATTATAGAAATAAGTGCACCAAAAGAAAAAAATTACCAACTTTATATATGTTTCTACTAAATTTCCATCCAATCAAAGGGAGGGAGAGTCATTGACTATAATTGTCATCAAAATATCAAATATTGGATTTATCTCTAAAATATTTGTGGTGCATGAAAATTATGATTTAGTATACTTCAATGAAATCCAGGTTATGTCGCTAACATAAATTATACGACAACATGGAGATGCCTTGAATCCTATCTTTTTTGTTTTGCTTGGTACATACATAGCTCATTGTGTAACCTCGCCTAACATTGGCGAGCGAAGGCGGCCGTCTAGACATGGGTCTTGTACCCCTCGTTGTGGGGGCTTGAGGGAAACGCTTCAGAAAAATAAATTTACAAGTAATGGTTCAAGATTTAGGGATTCATACATTTAAGGATTTGCAAAAATAATTGGACATGTTTAATGATAAATATGAATATGAAAAAGACATCAAATTCAAGCACCCATCTTGTATAAATGTCATAAACAACTAGCCCGTTATAAGCATATGAAACTACAATTAGGACAACTAAAATACTTAATAAAATGCACCAAAATCTCCGAAATGCCTTAAAAAACACATGGCATCACCTCACACCTCGACCAAGACAGGCAGTCGTCTTACCCAACGAGCCTGAGATGTCGCTTCACCTCAACAAGCACCATTTAATATGAAGGTTCCAGCTCACAAGAAGGAAGTGTTTGGTTGTTCTCGTTGTTGTCGGCTAGCTTAATGGCTCGTAATGGTATTGTTTTTCGTCAGGAGATGTATTACCCAAAAAATATATTTGAACACACCATGACACCAAGATCCTAAAGGTTTGGTTTATATAGGTATTTTTTTGATGATTAACGTGATATTTACATTCAGGATTGGCATGTTTAGGGTCGCATCCTCTTCCTTTTTCAAATAATGTCTAATTAGCAGGTGTCGGGAGCTAAATATCATCGACTTTTTAAAGGGTTATATGCTTTGTCATCCCCGGTGTTGCTTTTTCCTTGAGACCATTGGATGGGGATGGGCATCTTTTAATTTTCGAAAGGATGCTTAATCCAAAAATGGGGTTTTGTCAAATCTACTATCGAGAATTTTGCCATGACAACAAATCAAGACATACATCGTTGAGGCCTGGAGCAAGGGGACTCGGGCTCCTACATTTGGCTCCGGTTTTTTTTATGCAAAGGGTGTCGACTTTCGTGACGATGAGTAAACATCTAGGTAATCTTGAGGGACCCTCTAGGGTTTGCAACAATTGAGCATGGTTTGATAAAGAGTCCTCTGTCAAGGTGTGCAAATTCATGGCCACTCCCATGATTTTTTATCCCCATGGCTTGGCTAGAACCTGCATATTATTATGGGATTTCAAGGCACCTCTACGAGTTAAGATCTTCATTTGCCTCCTAAGAAGGACTAGCGTGATGACCAGAATGCAAGGTTTTAAATCCCTATTTCGATTTCGTTTCGAGATGGCGGAAAAAAGAAATAATTTTGAAATATCGACGAAATTTCGCCAATTTTGGCCAAAATCGGACTGGATTTGTGAAAGGTCCCTATCAACATCTCGATTTCGTTTCGGTAGGGTGTCAAAACCAAAATTTCTGTGAAATTTCACCGAAATTTGAAGCACTGTCGGAGTGCATATTGCGAAGATCCTCCATAGGACGGGTCTTCATGTCCATTGTGTTCGAGTGCCCCACAGGATGTGGACCATTCATACTTTTCGTTTGACTTCGCCAGAATTATTTGGCGAGATGCAATGCTTAGAAGGTTTCTAGAGTTCTCTTGATGTGGCTCGTTTTAGATCATGTAGTTATGGGGCAAAACCTTTATTTTTTATTTGGATGCTCTGGCCGGAAAAAGGATGGTGCTCCATCAGGAGATATTTGTATGTGGAAAATACGTTGTCTCACGCTAAGGCTCTACCTACTAGTACTGGATGATATAATTTTACAAGCTTGTGATTATTCCTCTCTAAAAAAGAAAGCTGGAATAATCGGAACTTTTTGAAACTAAATTTTAATAAGACAATACTACCCACCCACTCACCACAAGGACTTAAATCCAGTATTAGGATTAGAGTGAAAGCTAAAAAAGGAGAAAAATTCCAACCAGGAAGGACCATTAACATTGCACACCTTTATAAATGATATAAAGTCAGAAACGGTCATGCATGACCACGGTTCGAAAAAACGCGCCTTCAGGCGCACGAGGCATACGCCTCGAGGCGAGGTGGCCAGAAAACGCCTCTGAACGGCCGCCTCGACAGGGTCCTGAGAGATGGCTGCCTCAGTTGGTCGAGGCGGAGGCGAGACGCTCGCCGAGGCGTTTTTTTAAAATTATTTTTTTATGTTAATTCATTTATCCTATTAGCAATTTCATATGTTTATAAAGGTGTAGTTGTTTAGGATATAATTAATTTTTTTTTGAGTAAAAGCACGGGGGAGCCCTCCCGAGGCAGGAGTCACCACACCAAAGCATTCATTAATAAAGGTGTACATCAGTTTGATAACCAGAAATTGTACAAAACATTACAGTGGGCTACAACATTCTCCGAGTAAAACCGTTGCCCCTTGAAAATTGTATCATTCCTACCAAGCCAAATAGCCCACAGAGCGGTAAAAGGCATGGACACATCATCGGAAGACCCAGGGCCGACCCAACGAATCGACCGCCAAAACTGATCAGCATCAAAGGTCCGGACCCACGTGAGCCCCAAAGACTCCCAAACCCCTACGGAAGACCTGCAACCAAAGAAGATGTGATCCGCATCCTCCAATTCGTCCTCGCATCTGTCACACTTTAGATCCGTCCCACCCAGCAGTCTGCCTCTTCTCACTTTGTCACAAATACGACCTCTCCTCATACACCAAAGGAAGACCTTAACCCACGTAGGAATCTTAGCTGCCCAAATCATCTTCACGCCGGCATACAGCTCTTCATCACGCTCCACCAAAACCGCAGTAATCTTCCGATATGCCGCCTTCACCGAGAACTTACCAGCAGTCCACTCAAAACGGTCCGGGTCCCCCGACAGGGGGAATCTCAGACAACATCCTCAAAAACTCCTCCAACCTCTGATCCGAGAGATCCGCGAGGAACCTCGGCGCCCACGTCCCAGCTTCGACGACCTCCGCCACCCGCGCTCCCCTATCAACGGCCAACGCCACCAACCGAGGGAAGCGGGAAGCCAGGGCCACATCCCCCGTCCAGTCATCAATCCAAAAACGGAAACGGAGCCCATCCCCCAAAATCGGCCTAAGAAGCAGTCGTAGCACCGTAAGTACGGCACGGATCCCACTCCACAAGGAAGACTCATGACGCTTCCTCTCTGCCACCAACTCCCCAGTACATAAATCTTTCTCAACAGCTGCAATACCAGCGAATCGGACGAACCCCAAATGCGCACCACCCACTTGGCTAAAAGAGCTTTGTTCATAGATTCCATTCCACATCCCTAACTCCAAGGCCCCCCTCTGCAACAGGAACAGCCAGGTCCTTCCAAGCCACCAGGTGCAACCCCCTCTTTGTCTGTCTTCCATCAGACCAGAAAAAGGATCTCATCAAGGTCTCAATCCTCCTTCTAACACCAACAGGCATTAATCTCGTCGAAAAGAAAAAAGTACGGGATGGTCGAAAGAACATGCTTCAACAAAGTAAGCTTTCCACCCCTGGACAGGGTGACAGCCTTCCAACCTTCCAGCCGCTCCTCCATTCTGCGCAGTACACAATCCCAATCGGACTTCCTCAGCCAGCCCTCGACCAGAGGCAATCCCAGATAGGTAATCGGCAGTCTCCCCAAAGGGCATCCTGCCCACTCCGCCAGCCTGATGCTCTCCTCGCCACCCAAACCCAACGGAACTAGGACCGACTTCTGCCTGTTAATCTGCAACCCAGAGAGGAACCCAAAACATCCACCAGCACAACTGCATTGCGGTTCTGCTCCTTCGTCCCACCCAGGAATATCAGCGTGTCATCCGCATATTGCAACACCGGGATTGAAATGTCCCCCATTCGGAAGCCCTCGCACTAATTTTCTTCCACTGCCCGCTCAAACTAAACCGCAAGACAATCTGCAACCAACACAAAAAGCAGGGAAGCAAGGGGGCAGCCCTGTCGTACCCCCCTCTGCGGTTGGAACCAACCACCCTCAGGCCTCCCATTTACCAGCACCGAGCAAGAGCAAGTGGTGACGCATCTCTCAACCCAAGCAATCCAATCTTCCGGGAAACCCCTTTTCTGTAGAGCTAACCAAAGGAATCGCTAACTGACACAGTCATAAGCCTTCGCGTAGTCAATCTTCCAAACTGCACCTTTTTTAGGACCTCTTCCACTCCCGACAAATCTCTGAAGCGGTCACGATTCAATCCGCCATAGACCGACCCGGAATGAAGGCGGATTGGGCCGGCAAAACCACAGAGGGAAGGACCCCTCTAAGTCTGCTCGCCAGCACCTTGGCGACAATAAGATAAATGCCATTGGAGATAGATATCGACTTGTAGTCCCCCACCCCCACTGGGGTATCTTTCTTCGGCAGCAAAAAAATCAAAGCCCTGTTAACTTTCTCAAAACCCATGTTGCCCCCCCTGAACTCAGACAAGTCCTCCAAGATGTCCCCCTTCAGCAGATCCCAGAACTCCCTGTAGAATGATATGGAGAAGCCATCCAGACCCGCAGCCCCGTCCGCATTCAGCTCCCAAACCGCCCTGCGCACCTCATCCTCCGTGAATTCGGCCACTAACGAATCATCCTGGGCACCACTCAAGGTCCTCACCCCCAGACCCGACCAACCCCAGCCATCTTCCACCAGGACCCTCATCGAGGCACTCACAAAATGACCCCGCAATGCGATCCCAATCTCCCTTTCGCCTGAAACTGTTTGGCTCCCTTCCTCCATCTCATGCAAGAAGCTCCTTCTCCTCCTCCCGGATGCCACAAAATGGAAGAACCGCGTGTTGGCATCCCCTTCCCTTAGCCACTTCTGCCTGGCCCTCTGTCGCCAATGAACCTCCTCTTTTCTGTCCTCCCGAAGCACGGTCTCTAGCCATGCTGCCCTCTCCTCCACCTCCTCCGGAGACAGCCCCCGATCATCATCAAGCCTGTCTAACCTGCTGATCTCAGCCTCTGCCTCTGCCCTGACGGCCCGTCGCCTCCTAGCGACATCCTTCCCATAACTCAGCAGCAACCGCCTCAGGGACTCAAGCTTGGCCGCAAACCGCAACACTGCCGAGCCCGCCACCGCCACACTCCGCCAATGCTCGTGTACCATGTCTCGGAAACCATCCTCCAACAGCCACTTCTTCTCAAAGCGAAAGGAGAACCGAGCCAAGCGCTCCTCACCAGAAAACCATAGAACAGGAGCGTGATCTGAAATAGTCCTCGGAAGAGCCCAAGCCCTCGCCAAAGGGAAGATCTCCCCTGCCTCCACCGACATCAGGAATCTGTCGAGTCTGGACCTCGCCCTCACGTTCCTCCAAGTGTACTTGCACCCAGCCGCATCCACAACAGACAAACCCATAGACCGAACCACCTGCCTCATTTCTGCTGATCCAGGATAAGAACCACCGCTCCCCCCGGCTTGTCGTCCGGTAGCAACGTGACATTGAAGTCACCACAGATGATCCAAATACCTTCTCCAGCCTCAGGCCCAACACTCTCCAGATCTCCAGCCAAGCTACCATCCTGCCGCCGACACGGGCCATAGACATTAGTAACGCACAGACAGATCCCATCCGCCCTCCACCGCAGCCGAACAGACAAAGTGAACTGGGAGGCGGACATCCCCAGCAAATCGAAAGAATCAGATCGCCAACCAGAGAGCAACCCCCCTGAAGCCCCAGCAGCCCCCTTGTCCGCCAACGAGAACCCCCCCCCTACTCATCTCCCTCTGCAATTGGTCATCCAAAGACTGCAACTTAGTCTCATGAAGCAAGAAAATATCTGCACCAGCCTCTCTCAGAAGATTCTGCACCCCGAGCCTCTTTTCGGGCCGGCCCAGGCCCCTCACATTCAATGATAGCAGCTTCATCTGGCAACCAAAGCTTCCCTCTTCCTTGGGGGAATAACCCCCAAGCGCCGTGCCATACCCCTGTCGAGAGCCGCAAAACGGCTCCGCACCACCAACGGGTTGGCCGCCCTCACGCTCATACCCTCAGCATCTGCCCCCGATGCCAGAGATGCCCTTAAAGCAGCCCTCGCCTCCGTCTCATCCCTCCTCCGCTTGCCCCTCCCCCTTTCATACGTCACACCAAAACGCCATGGCAACTCCCCGCCCAAAAGCTGCAGAGAACCTCCCACCTGCCCCACCCCAGCCGGATCGCCCCCCCCCCAGCTGGAACCTCCCCACCCACCGCACCCTCACACGAACCATCCACCCCAACCACAGCATCCACCCCTTCCTGCTGAGAAGCCTGTCCCCCTGGAACAGCAGCCCACTCCCCCAAAGATACGTCCACCTGCGGAGAATTCGCAGCTCCTCCCCTCTCCGAACCAGCGCCCATAACAACCCCCTCCACACCTCGGGCCAAACCCCCCTCCTCAACCTCCTCCACCAGACAAGCATCCGAAGCTGACCGAGCCCCACCCCCTCCCAGAGCCTCCCCTCCGCCAGCAGGACCGCGCCGAAGCCGCCAGAAACCAAGGCAAAGAAACAGCCGCCAACCTCGAAAAATCCACCGCCGAAATGGAACCGAACCGAAGGCCCTCCCCCGGGGCGCGGGCCACACTCGGAAGCCGCCCCCCCCACCGAAAACCGCCCCTCCTCTAGCCGCCAAGCCCCCACCTTAGCATCAGATCGCTGCTCCACCTCACCAACCAACCCCGCCACCTCGGCCACCGGGACCTCCTTCTTACGGCACCCAGCAGCCAGAATAGCCGCCCACACATCTGCGGCCACCAGCTCAAGAAGAAGTCGCCTACCAGCCAGACGAACCTCCCACCAACCCAACTTCTCGACACCAACCGGCCTCACCCGAAGGAACACCTCCAAAGGCTGCCCGGGTTGACACCCCGAACTCTCGACTGAGACAACCACGAGAACGGCACGCAGCAGCTCTGAAATGCGCTCCCTCGTCCTCATCCCCATCGGAAGCCCCCTGACAACGACCCTCTCCACGCTGCCAGGCTGCACGGCAACATCCCAGTCCCTCGGCCTCCGCCACCTCAACTGCAAGCACCCAGACACCGGCCCATGCAACAACCTCCGGCTCTCGTACTTGCGGAGGCCCCTCGCCACCGCCCTCCACGGAGAGAGCCGATCCACATCGCCCTTAAACGAAGCCTTGGACACGAGACACACGTCCGAAGTTGCCAAAAACAGCGCCCCCTCCCCCCCCCCCCCCCGCCAACCAGCACCTCTACACCCGCAACCGCCTTCGGGCAGCACCTCCGAGAATGGCCGAAACCCCGGCAAGAGAAGCAACGCACATGCTCCCGATACGCCTGCACCCAATGATCCAGCCCACCTCACCAAAAACAACCACGTCCGAAGGGGGAGACCTTCGGCGGCCCACGCCTACTCCCAGAAGCAGCAAGCCTCCCCCTGCGACGCCCAACCACCAGCTGCCAACCCTGGGACGCACTACAGCCCTCGCTAGCACCTTATTGGCGCCCTGAGTCCGATCGAAGAAGCCCCCAGCCCTCGCTGGCACCCTTGCTGGGGCCCTGAGTCCGATCGAAGAAGCCCCTAGCCCTTGCTGGCACCCTTGCTGGCGCCCTGAGTCCGATCGTTGGGATGCACCACAGCCCTCGCTGGCACCCTTGCTGATGCCCTGAGTCTGATCGAAGAAGCCCCTAGCCCCAGCCCCCTTGCCGACACCCTGAGAGGAGCCGCGTAGCTCGACGTCGCCAGTGCCGATGGGGGAAACGCGTCGCCTAAAATCGCGCTGAGAGAGGGAACCAACGCGTCGCCCGAACTCGCGCTGAGCGATGAAATGCTCGCGGCGCCCGAACTCGCGCCGAGCGATGGATGTCTCGCGGCGCCCGAACCCGCGCTGAGCGAAGGAATCATCGTGTCGCCCGAAATCGCGCTGAGAGAGGGAATCATCGCGTCGCCCGAACTCGCGCTGAGCGAAGAGATGCTCGTGTTGCCCGACCTCGCTCAGAGCGATGGATGTCTCGCGGCGCCCGAACCCGCGCAGAGCGAAGGAACCATCGCGTCGCCCGAACTCGCGTTGAGCGATGGAAGACTCGCGGCGCAAGCCCTCGCCGCGATGGAGGAGGGGAGCGCGTCGCACCCCCGTTCGCCCTAACGTCGCCTGGAGCCTCATCCAAATATATAAATATATAAGATTAATGCTTAAATTTGGCCAATTTCATGTTCATATTTACTATTAAACATGTCCAATCATGTAAAAAAAACTCTTAAATTATGCCCTTAAACATACGAATCCACAAGTATCATAGAAAAAATTACCCGTGAACTCATTTTTACCGGAGTTTTCAAATAATGAGCTATGTAATATACCGAGAAGGTCTAACAAGATATAATTCAAGGGGAGTTTATGTACTACTCCCATTCAAACAGATCAATATATCCGAATAGAAACAAAATCCTTAATAAAAAAATTCGCCGAGGGCATTGCTCCCACACCCCCGCAAGGGGGAGCGTACCTGCTCCCCCCTAGACCCCCCCCTCGACTCGCTGACCGGGCAGCAAGACCCCCGCCTTGTTGGGGTATGGTATGACAGGAAGGGGTGCATACGACGGTTCTTCAACTTAGTTAGATGGTTAGAATTCAGGGGAATATCAACAGATTTAATCTCTTATTGGATGGAAAATTAGTAAAAAGGCATATACACTTGTATATCTTTTCTTTCGGTATTCCTATCTTTGTAATTTCATCATATATTATAGTAATTCATATCATATGTTAGTTAGAATATATATAATTTCATTAGTATATATTTTGTTGTAGTTTTTATAGGTTTTTTCCTTGTAAATTGAGGCTTACGCCTCGACCACCTCGAGGCTACGCTTCGCCTCGATTCCAGGGAAACCGCCTCGTTCGTTTTATGTTTTTTCAAAACCTTGTGCATGACAGACATTCTTAGAAAAAATTATCCGTAACCAGATCAGTAATCAGCATGTTATGCAGATAACTTTGCTAAATCGAGGACTATCAGACAACAGTTATGTCGAGATAGGCTTTAAAATGTGTACAAGTTGCCTTCTGGGTTTCAGAAAGGTTCCAAATATAAAATTTAAATATACTATCAGAAGTGTAACTCTTGCTTGGCATAGTGTCTCTTATGTTTCAATCTCTTCAATTTACGATTAATGAGCATACATGTCCTAGCAACTTTTCAATGGAGAAGAATATGATTCTGTCTGGTTAGTTCGATTCAGGTCCATACTCGTGGTTTAAAAATGTAATTTAAACATCCCAAAGAAAATGCTTGTGGTTATCGGTTCACCAGTGGAGACTATTTACATTGACGGAAAGCTATTGCAAGCCAATCACCATCTTTTTAGAAAAAAGTCAAGGATAATCATTAGATATAAATGATCATCCAAACCTTGGGGCGAGCACCAACGAGTGTATCCCCCTCGTTTCAGACTTTCAAAAAATAATGACCATCCAAAAAGTTTTATTGACACCAAAAAAGCTTACAACAACAACAGCGAAGTCTTTTCCCCCATTAAGTAGGGTCAGCTAACACCAAAAAAGCTTACCTTAAAAAAACAGCACACAAAGTTGCACTCTCATTTCAAAAGAACTCAATGAATGAAAAATGAATAAAACATATTTTCTGCGTAGGGTCTAGAAGATCTGAAATCAGATCTTTCTTTATGAGCAAAAATGCATAGATAAGTGCAGGTGGTCTAGACTCCTAATGTATAAAATATATCACCGGGTTTTGCAATGTATAAAATATATCACTGGATTTTGCAAGTTAATCACCAAAATATCATCCAAATCAACCAACCCAACAAGCAAACAAATTAAAGCACTGCTTAAGCTAGCATTGCCAAAGCTTGAAGCTTCATGGTGTTTATCAATGTGTCAGTATATGCATGTACGAACTCTCACGTCTAGACCTCATGAGGTGTCATACCCTTGGGGTCCACTTCACGAGAAATCTTGATTGCATCAGATGTAGCAAGATCTTGATTGGCCGGTGAAATTGCAAGAATAATACAATTAGGCTGCCAAAGAAAAAAGGAAGAAAAAGTAAACAACCCCACTTAGAAAGCTTACTATTTTGTAATCATTAAAATAGCAATCATGGTTATAGCAGTTGGTGAGACACGATTTGTGTTAATCAATGATTTATTATACTATCAAGTATGGTTGGGCTATATTGTACAAAATGGAAAAACAACAAATAAAGCTTACCAATTATATCTTTATTCTTCAGTCAGCAATCTCGGACAATCCAAAAGTTAAAACATCCATTTTTAGACAATTAACATCGCATTAACAGCTCCAGGGCAAAGCAAAACGTGTACGTGTGCATGCATGACTACAATTGGTGTCCTACCTTGTTAGAAAGTATTTTTTTGTAATTCTGTTTCTCAATACTAACATGGTTGTTACCCCCTCCTCATATATATTGAGAGCCAGTAACCATTCTTAAAGTAACAAAGTTTCTAAGACCCCACTTGGTATTTGAACAAAATCAACAAGCCCCCTGGCAATCCCCCCCCCCACCCCGACACAAGCCCATGTGCCTCCTAACGCCCATACACAACACCCTGCGGTCATCACAACCCCATGCGATCATCAATGCTCCCTCCCTCTACTGCCACCTACACCTATGCACCCATGTGATCTCATGCCTCTACCAGGCACGGGCAGCCTCACGACCAATCGGAATGAGCACCGACAATCGATTCTGTGTTGAGGCATTTCTCAATGATATTTTAATCCATTCTTGATCCACTAGTGTCGTCAGTATTGCGATCCACTGCCATTTACTTTTTAAGTTCTGTTGGGAAAATAGAGAGAATTGTTTATTCCTTGAGCCCTAGGCTCGCTTATATAGGGAGAGACCTATGGACAAATTACATAAAGTAGATAGAGGGAAAAGGAAATAGATAAAAAGATACATAAACATGAAATATATCTCTACACTCCACCTCAAGATGGAGCATAGATATCTATCATGCTCAGTTTGATGAACACTACTGGAAGGACCCCCTAAGTAAGGCATTGGTGAAAATGTCTTCCGTCTGGTCTCCTGAGCTGACATGGGATGTAGAAATGAAGCCCTTCTGGATCATATCACGTATATAATGGCAATCAACCTCAATGTGCTTTGTCCTCTCATGAAATGCAGGATTATTAGCAATGAATAAAGCAGTCTGGTTGTCGCATATGGGAAGAGAAACGTCTATATGTAGATCTGTCAGGACTGCTCGGACCCATATCACTTCTGTACATGCTTGGAACATAGCTCTACACTCAGATTCAGTACTAGATCTAGCAACAACGGTTTGCTTCTTACTTTTCCATGAGACAAGTGACTCTCCAACAAATATTGCGAATCCTGATGTAGAATTCTTGTCCTTGGGGCACCCTGCATAGTTTGCGTATGTGCATGCTGAGATAGTAATAGTGCCACCTTTTTTAAATAGCAGCCATGCACCTAGAGATGATTTAGCATACCTTAATACCATTTGTATAGCATCCATATGTACCTAACGAGGTTGTTCCATGAACTGGCTCACTCGGTTGACTGTAAAATGAAATATCAGATCTGGTAGTGGTAACATAAAGAAGCTTTCCCACCAATTCCATGTATCTTCTCCTGTCAACCTCATTAGTATCATCATCATCATACAACTTCATGCTCGGATCCATGGGTGTAGTAGCGGGTCGACATCCAAGTATACATGTGTCACTTAGCTAGTCAGTGATATATTTTCTTTGGGTCATCACAAGCCCTTGTTGATTTCTGGCAAACTCCAATCCCAGAAAGTATCTAAGAGCTCCTAGATCCTTGGTAACAAATTCACGGCTCAGAAGGTCAACTGGTGCACCGGTTAGGAGATGCGAGTGTTGGGATGTTGAGCCCAGCTAAGAGAGGGCGAGGACGGCCCAAGAAGTGTTGGAAAGAGACTATACGAAGGGATCTTAGCTTTTTGGATATAAGTCCGAGATTGACCCAAGATAGATCTGAATGGAGGCGAAGAATCCATGTAGCCGACCCTACTTAATTGTGGGAAAAGGCTTTGTTGTTGTTGTTGTTTATTCATTGCATATCATCTCATGTAATAAGTGTATCATCAACATACAACATAATAGTAGCCGTACCTCTGGAGGTCCTCTGTACAAAAAGAGAATGATCTACATTCGACCGTTTGAACCATTGCTTCTCAAACAAATCTGAGAGCTTCTGGAACCAAGCTCTCGGGCTCTGCTTAAGGTCATAGATTGCATTATGAAGTCTACATACATGTGAACACTCCTCCTCAGCAGCAAACCCTGACAGTTGCTGCAAGTAGACTTCTTCCTGAAGATCACCATAAAAAAAGCATTCTTGACATCCAACTGAAACAGGGGCCAATCTCGAACCACGACAACAGACAAAAGAATCTGTAAGGTAGAATGACGAGCAACTGGAGAAAATGTGTCAAGACAATTGACGAGTCGCTAAATACGTGATATAATTAGTACTCGTTGTAATACGGGTACTTAGCGAATCATGCAGGACAGAATCGAATGTCTCTGTGAAGAGGACTCGACTTAAATTTATATCCCGGGCAAGTCTGGGGTCGAACACAGGGAGGCAGAGGAACAACATTGGGTCAATTCAGCTTAATCATGTTTAGATTTCCGATGAGGATTTTTTTTGTATTTTTTATTGCAAAAATAAATGCGAATGCAAAATGCGGGTGAATTAAGTTAATAAGAAAACACACAACTTAGCCAATTTAATTTTAATGTGAAATTAGTCCAATTTAGCTAAATTATATTTTTCCTAGAAACCTAATGTAGTGATGAATACGAACCATATTTTTTGGAATTTTAGGGGTTAAAATGCAACAAAGAACTTCTCTCATCCATTTCTGACGAGATCTCTGCCTCCAAGCGACCGCGTCCTTCTTGTCGTGCTGAATCAGCACGTCAATGCTAGCACACCTCAAATCCGTCTCCTCGACCGAAAGCTCACTAGCATCCTCCAGATCATCCAGCCTCTGAATATCCTCTTGTGCCTTCTCTCGTCTAGCCGTCCGCTGTCTCCGAAGCAAGATGCTAAACCTCTGCATGAATGACCTAAGTGCCCACGGCTTACTTGCAAAACGACGAGTAGCCGTGCCATCCGGGCACACCCCTCCCAAAAATCAACAACTGCCTCTCGAAAAACATGCTCTAGTAACCATGCCTTCTCGAACATGAAGAAAGACCGAGGGAGATCCCCCTTGCCTGAGAACCACAAGATCAGCGTGTGGTCAGAACGGGAATGCGACAGAGCCCGTGCACCGGCTAAAGGGAAGGCCTCCAGTGCCTCACCAGACAACAGAAATCTGTCAAGACGTCATCTAGACCGTGGGCCACGCCACGTGTACATGCATCCAGCCGCGTCAAGAATTTGCAACCATGTTCTTTGAATAGCCTCAAAATAAGATGATTTGGTGGTGGAGGAGGTAAATGGTGGGAAGATGATGTAGTGGTGTGATATAAAAAAACAAAGAAAAAATGTTCGATAAAATAAAATAACAAGGGAAATGAGAGGGAATACTTACGTGAGATTCGCCGGATTTGTAGAGCAGCTATGCTGCACTCCTGTCATGGCCTCGATCCGATTGGCGAAAAAAATCAGAAAAGTTATGCGAGCTTGACGGAAAGCTCTTGACACGGCTGCGGATCTCGCATGAAGGAGGTCGTCGCTTGAGGATGATACTCAGCTGCTGTCACCGACAAAATACTCTAAGCTCTCTCCTTTTTCTCTAAGAATGGCGAATGGGGAAAATGAGGATGAGGAGATGAATATAAAGAAGAAGAATGGGAAGTTGGAGAAAAATGAAGGTGGAGGAGATGGAGTGGAATGGGAGGTTATTGGAAGATGGTGGAGTTGAATGGAAGTTGGTGGTAGAAAGAGAGGTTAGAGTAGAGAAAATACAAGTAAAAAAATAAAAGTTGGCTGCTAAAAAAGAAAATAAAAAGAAAAGAAAAGAGAATGGAGAATTTGCAAAATAAGACAAACAATATGTACATGTTTTTCTACTTTTCTAATTTTATTTTTTGTATTTTTAATAAAAATATTTACAATATAAAAATAAAATAAAATGCTAAAAATAAAATAAAATACAAAAATGATTTTTTTATGAATTTTAGTAATTAAGAAAAGTAAATAAAAAAGGAAGAAAGAGAGAATATTTGCAATATCCACAATGTACACCTAGGTCCCAAAACTCATATTTTGCAAACAAGCTCTAATTTTAATAAAACCACTTTCATTGAATAGATAATTTTCTAACTTAAACTTTAAAAGTGAGTTTGGTGAATTTGGAGTTAATACGGAGCATGAATTTGGCCGAGAAGTTGAACGTTACATCTTTTTCTCTTTGGGATCTACGAGTATTTATTTGAGGTGAAATTTGTTTTATATTTTTTTTATTTTTATATATATCTTTATAAACAAGTTAGAGAAAGAATTAGCCAAAAAGGAGTTGAAATGAAATTATTAAAAGTACATGAAGTTATGGGCTATTTACAGGTGAAAAACCTCCTTTATTTTACGGCTTTTTATTATTAATTTATAATATACAATAATTAGTGTATTTTTATTTACAAGAGATATTTTGTTAATTTATTCAATTTATGGATATTTATTAGAGATTTTACTCAGGGATTTTGCTAAGATCAATATATTGAGATGATGAATCGTGGATTCATCAATAATCTACCCCGTACGTATAAGTAAACCCGCGGGCAACTAGTCGAGCCTTGCACCTATCAATGCTACCATCTACATTTTGCTTCACTGTAAATACCCACTTGCAACTTACTATAGATGCCCCAGTGTGTACTGGAACAAGGCTCCAAGTACTTCTCGACTGAAGAGTCGCCATCTCTTCCTCCATAGCCAGATGCCATCTACTATTAGTCAATGTCTCCTGGTATGTCTGTGGTATGCCCACAGCGGACGAAGCAACTGCAAACCTCCTAAAGTCACCCGTCAGACGCTCAAATGTAACATGAGAAGCAATCGGATATGAAGCACATGAACGCTTCTGCTTCCTCAGAGCAATAGGCAAATTAAGTTCTGCATCATTTGTGCCACATGCCTGATCATCCCCCTCCTGAAATTACCCCTACTGAGAAACACCATCAGACCCATCATTAGAAGTAACGTTGTCAGAACAAACCTGGGGCATGTTGGATGATTGACCATGATTATGAGCAGGGGTTGGCCATCGACTGTAGTGATGTGGTAGAGGAGGAACCAAAACAATGGGAGGAGGTAATGTTGGTGGAGGTGGTGATGGTGGAGGTGATGGTGGGTACATGGGTGGAGGAGGAATATAGATCTCATCATCCAAATTTGATGGTGCCAACCTGTCATCTGTACGAGAAAAGAACATGACTGACTCAAAAAATGTGACATCTGCACTAACATAATACCTCTTGCGTAATGGATCGTAGCAACAATAATCCTTTTGAATCCCGGAATACACGACAAAAAGCATTTGACAGCCCTAGGAGAGAGCTTGTCAATCCTTGGAGACAACCGATGGATGAATGCAACGGAACCAAAAACACGAGGGTAAGATAGAACAACTCCTTGTCAGGGAAAACAAGGGAGAAATGTATCTTCTCCCCCAGCATCGATGAGGGCATACGGTTAATGGGGTAACATGTTGTGAGAACCGCAAAACTCCAGAATGAATGCGGTGCATAACTCTGGACAAGGAGAGTACAAGTGACATCAAGAAGGTGACGATGCTTTCTTTCGATGACACCGTTTTGTTGGGATGTGTAAGCACAAGATGTTTGATGAAGGATGTCGTGAGATGAAAAGAATTGAGATAGTATATGGGTATAGAATTCAAGAGCATTATCAGCTCGCACAATTTTAACAGAGGTGGAAAAAACATTCTGCACTTCTTAATAAAATTCATAATAACATTGCCCACTTATGATTGATTCTTCAACAAGAAAACCCAAGACAGACGACTGAAAATCATCCACAGCAACTAAATAGAACATGTGTCCCTGATGATCGGGAACACGACTTGGACCCCAAATGTCTATATGGAAAAACTCAAAAGGAGAGGTACCGATCCGACTCTGACAAGTAGGGAAGACGGACCGACGATGCTTCCCTAACTTACATGCTTCACAATTGAACGGCGAGCCAGGTGAGATCTAGGGAAGGATTTGACGTAGATTCTGAATTGGAGGATGACCAAAGCGCAGATGTCATATGTAAGGAGAGACAGGCCCAGTAGAATGAGAGGATGCTCCAACATATGGTGTTTGGACCAGTCTATACAGCCTGCCCTGCTCAAGGCCACACCCAATCACTCTGCCTGTAAGAATGTCCTGAAACTGTAGAGATATATTTTATATTACGTTATTCGTATGGTTTCCTAATTTCTTCTTCTTATGAATGCTTTATGCAATTTACCCATGCGCCACTCTCCTATATAAGAGAGCCTAGGGTGTGGAATAAACAACCCGACTTCTTTTCCCAATAAGGTATCAGAGCGACGTCCTAGACCGGAGCTTCGAAACCCTAGCCCTACCCAACCCCCTTTCTCTCGCAGCCCAGCCCAGTCGGCACCCGCCCCGCACCGCCCAACCCGCCCCGCGTGCTGCACCGCCACGTTTGCACCATCACGCGCCGCGCGCGCCCAGCACCTCGCCTTCAGTGCGCCAGCCCCTCGCACACGTGCCGTCTCTCGAGCGCCAGCCCCTGTGCGCCTCTCGCGTGTGCGTGCCGCCTCCACGCTAGCCCCTGTGCGCGCGCACGTCTCCACGCGGGCCCCTGCCTAGCGCGTCTTGACGTAGGTCCCTGCGTGTGTGTCCCCACAGGCGTCCAGTCCTCTTCCATGTTGAGATTGGTTGCATGAGTCTACACATGCAATCCAATCTCTTTATGTCAGTGTAGACACAATCCTATCTAGACTTCAGCCCTAGCCTTCTGACGGTTCTGAAATAGCCGATGTAAAATATATGCCGTGGATTAATGGTGCATTAAAATTAATGTGTCGTTTCGTTGTAGGCGTCCAATCGGAATCGGTCAAGAAATAACCACAATAAATATTAGTCAATTTTTAATAACGTGGTTTTATGTTTATTTTACTTGGGCAAGTCCCAAGGTCGAACACAAGGAGGCAAAAGAACAACCTAGAATGTTGTCTATCAAAGTTCGTGCACGGTTTTCAAGGCGGTCTTTTTTTGTATTTTTAATGAGATTTGAGATGCAAAATACAAATTTTGGCCTATTTTAGGGACTAAAAGATAAAGATCAATCAAACAATTTTCGAAAAATATGAAACTTGGCCAAGATGATAATTATGATGAAATGAATGCACTGTGATTTTTTTGAAATTTTTGGATGCAAGATTAATTTTTTATGAATTTTTAAATGCAAACAAAGTGAATTTCGATATTTAATTATAATAAATATTAAACTTAATTGATTTCATAGAATAAAATTATCTAAGATATATCACTAGCTGATGGATCTCAGAAAAATCCTAAACCTCAGAAATACAAGATTAAATACCTATTAAAAAATAAATATTAAAATATACAAAATGATTTTTACAGGGCAAATTATGTATGAAAATGCAATTCTTTTTGGGCATAATGTAAAACACAGCTAATTCTACAATCCGCGATTTTTCAGCAATTTTTAGAGCAACGGTTAATCAATTATAAATTTCAAAGCTCAAAATGAGCAAAGTATGCAATTTTCCACAAAATAATTAATTATTAATTAACCATAAGTCACAAAAATATCAGACATATGCCATAATGTAGAGAATTAATTATAGAACACAGTGCCAATTTTTGATGAATTAAATAGTGCAATGTAGAAGTTTGAAATCACAGGGGAACACAGGGGTATTTATGCAAATTATAATAAATATAAATAATGCAAAAGGATGAATCTGCAATTACCGATAGTTCTGGGGGGGACTACAAAATTTCCATGGGCCTTGGTTGGATGGGACTGAGGCGCAAATAGGAGAGCAGGGGGGTTCTTTGCAAATTACCCACGCGGTCACGTGCTAGGCACGTGACCCGTGGGGTTGATGACGTCCCCCCGGGCGCTCGTGCCTCGCACGTGCACGGGGGGTCTCCGGTTGATTGCCCGACCGGTCGAGGAGCGGAGGATGGCAGGGCAGCTTGCGTCTGGTGGAAGCTCCGGCTGGCGTGGTTGGCATGGCGAACGGAGAAGGCTCGGCTGAGAAGCGACGACCGTCCTCCCGATACACGGCCAAGGGGACGGTGTAGCGGAGACGGAGGTTGTTGAAGCTCCGGATGTCGATGATGTTGGCGGAGCGTCGAGGAAGCTTGGTCGGAGAAGCACGGCTGGGCGGGCGGAGACGTTTGTTGACGGCGATGATGCGGAGTTGATGAAGAAGGCGTAGTCGTGAAAGCGTTGGCTCGACGGAGGTGGACACCGGAGCACGACAGCACTGGCGAAGCGGCACTGCAGCGAAGCTCGAAGGGCTTCGGATCTCGCCGCAGGCTGGTGGGCATTTGCCTGGAGTTGTCAACTCCGGCGGAAGCACCCCTTTCTCTGATGAATCGGCGGATGGGGGATGACGAGGGGGCTGCTGCGTTTTAAATAGGAGGTGACGGGGCTACCGCAGATGGAAGGCTATGGAGGAGATCTGGGACGAGGCGGCGGAGGATCGCGGAATTCGCGGCAATTGATGGAGATTTCGCGGATTGATTGAATCGAAGATGAGATCTGATGGGGATCGGCGATGGCGGTCGAGATCTGCGGAGGGGATTTGAGAAGGCGGCGTGAAATCGAGGATCAGATGGGGTCCGACGGTGATTCGACAAGATGCGAATTGGAGGTGGTACGGGATTCACGGGCGTACTGAAGGTCCCCTCCCTCCAGGCGAAGTGACACGGCCCCCGGAGGGCATAGGGGCGTCCACAAGGACAGCCATCAAAGCCGAGAAGTCATGCAGCCGCTGATCGGAAAGATTACCCACCAATAAAGGGCACCAGCACCCATCGGACCAGCACGAAGCCACAGTTGCAAATTTATCTCCTGCCAGCGCAAATAATCTAGGAAATAGGTTCATGAGGATACCATTCCCAGACCAATCCATCGACCAGAAGCGGAAGGAATTCCCATCGCCAAGAGACGGCTTGAACAAGGACCGGTTGTTGTTGAACGCAGAGAAGACATCGCGCCAAAAGGAAGGAGTAATTCCCTGGGCGCGCCCGCCAAAAGCGGAAGCAAACGCATTCCCCCGCCGCCACGCGCAGGCACTGCACCAAGAAGCTATCATCTCGACCAAAAGCCTAACCGCCCATTTGAGAAGCATAGCATCGCGCACCACCGCCAGCCGCCGAAACCCCAGGCCCCCATCGCGCTTAGGACGCAAAACATGATCCCAACTCACCAAATGAATTCCCCTTCTTCCATCGCCATTCTTACCCCAAAGAAAGCCCCTCATAAATTTTTCTAAACGCTCACGGATCCCCTTAGGTAGCCCGCGCGCGGACAAGAAATAGATGGGTATTGCCGAGATGATCGATTTAAGAAGAACCAAACGCCCCCCCCCTGAAAGCAGAGACGCGCGCCACCCCGCCAACCGGGATTCCACCTTCTCCACCAGCCGCTGATAATCACGTAAGCGAACACGGCCCACCGAGAGAGGCAAGCCAAGATACTCCAGCGGAAGACCACCAAGGGAAGAGCCCAAAATAGAGGAACATGCTGCCGCCTTCGACGGCGACATAGCAAAAGGCACGACCTTCGACTTGGTCCCATTAATGCGGAGCCCCGACATCTCGCAAAAAAGTTGGAGCGTAGTGGCCATCCCCAAAGCCTGAGGCCGATCCCCCTCGATAAAACATAAAGTGTCATCGGCAAATTGAAGGAGAGGAATATAAAACTCGTCAAGAGAGCATCCGCGCGTCAGCCCAGCATCGGCCACGCCATGGATCATACGCGGCAGCACATCAACCGCCAAACAAAAAGAAGTTGGGCTAGGGGGCATCCCTTGGCGAACCCCCCTGCGAGGCTGGAATAGCCCCCCAGTCGGCCGGCCGTTAAGAGATAAGGAGGAGACAGTAGTAACACACCGTCGAACCCACGAGATCCAAGTTGGGGGGAATCCCCGATGCTTCAAAACCGACCATAAGAATCGCCAGTCCAAGGAGTCATAAGCCTTAGCAAAGTCAATTTTCCAAAGTATCCCCTTCGTATCATTTTTGTGCCACCCATCAATAATCGCGGAGGCCAGCGCATAGCAATCCGAGATTTGCCTCCCCTGGATAAAAGCGGCTTGGGAGTGAGATATGAGAGAGCTAAGGAGGGGCGCAAGCCTCCTAGCCAAAGCCTTAGCAATAATTAAGTATATGCCATTAGAGATCGCAATTGGTCGGAAGTCTTCAATACGGCTAGCCCCATGGGTCTTCGGGATGAGGACCATATTGGCCCGGTTAATCTTGTTGAATCCCCTGTTCCCCTCACAGAAATCGAGAGCCACATCCAACACGTCATTGGCGATAACATCCCAAAAGTCTCTATAGAAGGAGATGGGGAACCCATCGGGACCGGGGGAGGCGTCAACATTAAGGTCCCAGACCGCCCCCCTAAGCTCCTCCAGCGAGAAGGCCCGAGTTAACAAGGCCGCATCCGAGGCGGCAAGGACGGGGGGCCCCCGGGCCGACCACCGCCACGAGGAACGAGGCTGGCGATCAAAAAAATTCTTGAAGTGGTTAACCAAAGCCGAGCCCAACTCCTGCTCCCCCTGAAATAGAGCGCCTCCAACCTCAAGGGAGGAGATAGTATTAGCACGCTTACGTGTGAAAAAATGCACTATTTGCATCCCCGTCCTTGATCCATCGAAGCCGCGACCGCTGCCTCCAATCGATGGCTCTTTTCCTGTCCTCCTCCGATATGAGATGCAAAGTTGAAGTACGTTCAGCAAGTTCCTCCGAAGAAAGCTCCCTCTCGCTCTTCAGCCGATCCAGGCGTAGAATAATCGCGTCAGCCTCGTTACGAGAAAGTAGTCTTGCATGACGAGTGTTATATTTAAAGGAAGCGAGAACACCTCGGAGGGATGAAAGTTTATGATCAAAACGACGAGCCGCACTGCCAGCAAAGGAATTCTGGGACCAATGATTGCGTACCAGTTCTTTAAAATGAGGCTCCAGCAACCAACTCCTTTCATAGCGAAAAAAACCACGCGGACGGGAAGAATCACCAGCATCCCAAATAATGGGACTATGATCAGAGAAGGCCCGCGGCCGAGAGGAGACCGAGCACAGGGGGAAAGTTTCCATCATTCGAGTATTAGCCAAAAACCTATCGAGCCGAAATCGAGAGGAGTTATTACGCCAAGTGTAGACAATATCGCTAGCCACCAGACCTTCAAGAGCCAAGTCGTGGATGAAATCAAAAAAATCGCTAGAACCCGGATCCCTTCCCCCCCGACCACGTGGGCGGTCGTTGGAAAGCAAAGTAACATTAAAATCACCCCCCAAAATCCAAGGAGTATCCCCCAAAGCCGCGGCATCACAATGCAGATCCTCCCATAAAACGCGACGAGCAAGATGGCATAAAGGCGCATACACGCAAGTAAAAGCCATAGATACATTAGAGTCCGCAAGCACAAGTACCACAGTGATAGAGTGACGGCCAATACGAGAATAGGAGAAAGAAAATCTCGAAGATCTCCAAGCCAAAATAGTTCCACCAGAAGCGCCAACCGCGTCCAACAAGCAAAAGGCGCCGACAGCCCCCGCCCCAAAAGATCTCCACATAGCATCATCGACCCCTGAAAGTTTTGTTCCTGGAGGAACACGATGTCGCAATCCCATTCGGCCAAACGAGAGCCCAAAGCCCGGTGACGCGCTGGGTCACCCAGCCCACGAACATTCCAAGATAGTAGCTTCATTAAATAATACAAAAAGGCCCCAAAAAATGTGATCACAGGCCAAAGCACAGTTAGTCCTGAGCAGGGCACTGACCGGCGCGGCGAAGACCTGCCGCCTCCGCCACAGCCTCTCGATAAAGGTGACCAGGCGAAGGAAGAGATCCCTCGATGGATGGCTGCAGGAGTCTAGAGTAAACATTTCCAAATCTGGCCGGGGAGGCAAACACAGCATTCCACGCATTCCAAGCAGCAGCAGAGCGGTTCGGAGAGTCCACCGAAGCGTCCGACGATGGGCCCAAAGGACCGTTGCCTGACCTAGAAAACCGATTAGGGAAAGATGGCTGGCTAATAAGCTGGGAGAGCATACCAACATCGGTCGCGATCGAGTGACGCAAAAAGGCGCCCACCGAGGAACCCGAACCATGCGTCAGCAGAAATGGCGAAGAGATTGATGAAGAAGAGATAACGTCTTCGAAGAACTCCGTATGAGAGTAGGGCACCGCTGAGACCGGTTGAGGGCATAAAATATCGGACGAGCAAATAAGAGATCCGGAAAGAGTAACCGGGTCAGGCGCTGCCCGCGACAGGGACCGAGAAACATGAAGATCCGACCCGGAGTGAGGAATAGGAAACGCCACATTGAGGCACGATAACGTCACGTGGTCCTGAAGATCGGATATAGCAGAGAGTTCTCCAGACAGCGAATCGCCCTCGGAAAAGACCCCAGACACGTGAGAAGGCGCCCCTTCGGTTGCACACGCGAATCGATGACCAAGCGACGTCCCCGAACGGTCGCCATGCACAAGCGACGCTTCGATAATATCCTTGCAAAAAGACACGTGGCCCTTGGAAGTCGAACCGGTGGTACCTGCGCCTGAGAGAGAGACGGCGACGTCGGATATATTTTTCTTTATTTTGATATATATGTTTTAATTATTAATTATCATATGTGTCACCTCAGTCTTATTGAAGAGTTGCTCACGTGTCACCATTTTCTCTCACGTTCAAGAGGAGAAACCAATTGCTTCTAATTATAGTTCCAAATCTGGTTTTGGTCTGAGTAACATACTGTTTTTTGACCATTAGAACGACTAGATGAAAATTTAATGTAGTGTATCATATTAATATCTTACTATTAGCAAAAAAAATCATCTTTCTATCGCATTTATTGAGTTAAAGAAAAATAGAATTATTTAAAAAAATGAGGTTTCAATTAAGTTCCCTAATTTCCGATCATTTCACCGAAATTCCATCAAAATTTCATCGAATCTCTTTCAAAGCTTATTGAAACGAAACCGAAATCCGGCATTTAAGGCATTATTTGCAACTCCTTTGGAAATAGGGTTGAAGCCTTGACATCTTAGCATAAGACCGATGAGCTCCATAAAGATCATATTCTACACTACTCCAACCACATCCCTTTAGTGCAATCTATGCAATTTAACGAGTTATCTTGACGGAGAATAATACATAAATGTCATGTTGCAACCATCCTCTCGTCAAGTGGGACCATGTCGCCACCAAAGGTGACTCTCAGACTCGATCTAGCAAGCCTTAGGAAGGTTTGAATGCCAACCATCTTTGGTATCTTGACCTCTGCGATGAGTACATCATGAATGGTTTCATCTACAATTGCATTAGTCTTAGCACCCCCGTTGCCCTTAAATTTATAACTCTTCTATTGACTTTCGCTTTGACACTCCTTTGACTCACAGCCTCCTCGATGGTGGCCTTCTTTGCCAGAGAAAAAAAACTAGAGGACCCATGCACCTCAATGCAGGATGCATCAGTCACTTGTAGTGGAAGTAGTGCATCCCTGCCTCAGGGGTCTCACTGAATCCCTAATTATTGGAGAGAAGATTGGTTTCATGTCCCTTCATCCCCATCACCAATAAATGAGAGTCCAAGGGCAATGTAGCTGATGCCACTACCCCTCTTCGCATTTCACCTCTCAGTATCTCGCTCAATCAAATATCTCAATTTTTCCAACCCCTTTTCATGTTTTATTGTTTTTCTTGGAATCTTATGTTATGTAGGTGCGTTTGGTATGCGGGTTAAGGTGGGTTAAACTGGTCTGGGGTAACCCGTTTTTATGTTTTGGTGTTTGGATAGATGGTTAAACTGGGGGTGGGTTTGTTGTGGGTTTGTTGTGATATGATTGTATTGAAGTTTGGAAAAGTGAGTAGTTATTGTGATGTGATTGTATTGAAGTTTGGAAAAGTGAGTAGAAGTGGAGTAGTTTATAATTTTTATATGATATGATGGTATAATATATTATTTTTTGATAGAATTGATAAAAGAGAATTAATTTATTTAATGTATTAAAAAAGATAAAAGTGGGACCCACATTGGAGAGATAAAAAATGGGGTAAGGGGGGTAAACTCCACCAAGGGGAGTTTACCCCTTGAGCCGAACATGACCCTATAGAAAAGGGGATAGAGCATCGTTGAACAAGCAACCTTCTGCAAAGCTTATTCCTATTACACAGAGAATGTAAAGCTTTCAGTTTTCAACAAACCACCCAAATCTGAGCCTGAAGCTTATTCTACAGTTTTTTTCCAAGTGGCTACGAATATACTGTTTGTGATCCTGTTCACCCCCAAGAAAACTCTACTTAATATACAAACTCAAAAACTTTTGATGAGTATTTACTTGCTCAATGACCTGAGGCATGTTACTCAAAACCTGATCCCCGACTTAGGAAGGTAGCTTTTCTAGGCATTGTACTGTCCGGGATAAATCTTCAATGTGGCAGTAGTCAGCTGACTAGGTCGACTATTCGGTCCGACTATGAGGTGTGGGGAGTCTCTGACTGAATAAGCTCTAATAGATCAATAGTCTACCAAACCGAATAGTCGGTCTGATTATTCGGTCGACTAGCCAACTATTCGGCTGACCAGTAGTTAAATGCTGGATTTTTTATTTTTTTAAAAAATTCTCACGTGTTACCATTTGTCATGATAATACCAAAAATGCCGAAGCTCCGTATATCTATGTTAAAATGGATACTTTTTTTTGTTGGATTCTTGTTGATTGATGATAATATGTGTATAAATATATAAGAATAAGTTTTCAAAAAAAATAAATATATAAGAATATATGTATTAAAATATTAAAAAAACACAAAATTGAATAATTTTGAATAGTCGCCCGAATACTGATTATTATCTTTCAATGACCCCTCCAACTGAATACTGAATACCGACTTCTGCAACACTGTAAATCTTTAAATTTGAGTGTTCCATACATCTGTTGAATCATATCGTATGTATGAATTATGAAGCTCATTATCATTTATGCTTCCTACAAGTTACAAGGACTGATTATTTAATACAGATTGAAAATGGATCATGTTGGGAAAAATAGAAGAAGTGTTTATTCCATCAGCCCTAGGCTCTCTTATATAGGAGAGTAGCCTATGGGTAAATTACATAAAGCATACGGCAGAAAAGAAAAATAACAGAGAAATACAAAGTAAACTAATATATGTTTACACTCCCCCTCAAGATGGATCATAGATGTCAATCATGCTCAGCTTGGACGCACACTTCTGAAATGGGCCTCGTAGTAATGCCTTGGTGAATATATCTGCAGTTTGATTCTCTGAACTAACATGGGATGTAGCAATGAATCCCTTCTGAATCATGTCACGTATGAAGTGACAGTCAACCTCAATGTGCTTGGTTCGCTCATGGAATGCTGGATTGTTTGCAATGAACAAGGCTGTCTGATTGTCACATTCTAAGGTCATAGGAAGTGGGACTTCTATACATAGACCTGTAAGCACAGCCTTTACCCACATCATTTCTGTGCTAACCTGAGCCATAGCCCTTATATTCAGATTCAGCACTAGACCTGTCTACCACCATTTATTTCTTGCTCCTCCATGAGATTAGAGAATCTCCAACGTAAACCGCAAACCCAGAGGTGGACTTCTTGTCCTTGGGACAACCTGCATAGTCTGCATCTGCACATGCTGGGATAGAGATCACCTTGCCTTTCTTGAATAGCAAACCCGCACCTGGAGATGATTTGAGGTACCTGAGTATCATATGTATAGCATCCATATGAACCTGACGTGGTTGCTCCATGAACTGGCTCACACGACTCACTGCAAAGGATATATCGGGCCTAGTGATCGTGACATACAACAATTTGCCCACCAGTTCTCTGTATCTTCTCATGTCCACCTCCTCTGTACCATCGTCATATAGCTTCATGTTGGGGTCCATTGGTGTTGTAGCAGGCCGGCACCCAAGCATTCCTGTTTCACTCAACAGATCCGTAACATATTTTCTCTGCGACATTACTAGCCCATACGGATTTCTGGCAAACTCCAGCCCCAGAAAATATCTAAGGACTCCAAGATCCTTAGTAACAAATTCGCTGCCCAGCTTTTCTTTCGCCTTCTTTATCCCTTGTGCATCATCTCATGTAATCAAGATGTCATCTACATAAACCATGATTGCAATAATACCTCTTGAAGTCTTCTGTACAAACAAGGAATGATCAGCATTAGAGCGTTTGTATCCCTGTTTTTTAAAGAGGTCTGAGAGCTTCTGAAACCATGCTCTTGGGCTCTGCTTAAGGCCATAGATAGCCTTATGAAGTCTGCACACTTTGGAACACTCCCCCTCAGCAGCAAAACCAGGTGGTTGTTGCATGTAGACTTCCTCCTGTAAGTCACCATATAGGAACGCATTCTTCACATCCAACTGATATAGCGGCCACTCACGAGTAACCGCAACTGATAGCAAGATTCGTAGGGTAGAATGACGGGCTACTGGCGAGAATGTATCAAGATAGTCCACCCCGTATGTCTGTGTAAAGCCACGAGCAACAAGGCGAGCCTTGTATCTGTCAATACTGCCATCTGCATTCTACTTGACTGTAAATACCCACTTGCAGCTCACTGGGGACACATCTGCAGGTATAGGAACTAGACTCCAAGTTCCTCTAGATTGAAGAGCTGCCATTTCTTCCTCCATTGCTAGATGCCATCTACTATCCTTCAGAGTGTCTTGGTAATTCCGTGGAATATCTATAGCTGACAAGGCCACCACAAAGTTCCTGAAGTCTCCAGATAATCGTTCAAATGACACAGAGGCTGCTAAAGGATATGTGACGCAGCTCCTCTTCGATTTGCATATAGCAATAGGAACATCTAAATCAGTCGTGTCCTCATCTGTCCTCTGCAACACATCCTGCTCAGAAACATCATTAGATCCATCAAGAGTAATATCTTCAGAACATACCTTAGGCGAGCTAGGTGGTGAGTCTTGACCATGAGCTGGAGTAGGCCTGCGGGTATAATGAAATGGTAGTGGTGAAACAGGGATAGTAATAGGAGGTGCAGATGATGGTAAAGGAGCTGCTGGTGGTGGTGGTGGTACTGGTGGTCGTGGTGTCACATAGATGGCATCGGTAGTAACTGGAGGTAGCTGTTGATCACCTGAGGATGAAAAATACATTACGGATTCAAAAAATGTAACATCTGCACTAACAAGATACCGCCTGCGCAATGGATCATAGCACTTGTACCCCTTTTGAGTTCTGGAGTATTCAACAAACACACACTTGACAGCCCTAGAAGAGAGCTTGTCAGTACCGGGAGACAAGTGGTGGACAAAGGCAACTGAACCAAACACACGAGGAGTCAGGGAAAATAGATCTTTACCGGGAAAGATAAGAGTGAAAGGAATCTTGTCACCTATGACGGATGACGGCATACGATTGATTAGGTAACACGCTGTAAGAACCGCATCACCCCAGTAAGAATAGGGAGCATTGCTCTATATAAGAAGTGACCTGGTGACATCTAGTAAGTGGCGATGTTTTCTTTCAGCGATCCCATTCTATTGGGAGGTATAGGCACAGGATGTCTGGTGGATAATCCCATGGGATGAGAAATAACTGGCTAGGACATGAGTACATAATTCCAGGGCATTATCACTTCTCACAATTTTAACAGAAGTGGAGAAAACATTACGAATCTCATTAAGAAAATTGATAATAATATTCCATGCTTTAGATTTATTCTTTAACAAAAATACCCATGACACACGAGAAAAGTCATCCACAATAACTATATAAAACATGTGTCCCTGATGATCAGGAACACGACTCGGACCCCAGATATCAATGTGAAATAACTCAAACTTGGAGGTACTACTCCGACACTGACGACTGGGAAAGGTAGACCGATGATGCTTTCCCAACTGACAAACCTCACATTGGATAGATGTGTGAGGCAGACCCTGGGGTAACACACGACGCAGCTTTTGAAGCGGTAGATGTCCAAAGCGTAGATGCCATAGCAGAGGTGATACAGATCCAGTAGGTAAGGATGAGGTTCCAGCAAAAGGAGGCTGACTGAGGCGATAGAGGCCTCCTTGCTCATAGCCACGACCAATCACGTTGCCCGTAAGGATGTCCTGAAAAACAAGAGAAGATGGATCAAAAATCGCCCGACATTGTAAATCCTTGGTAATTTGGCTGATAGATAACAAATTCATTGAAAAATCAGGTGCATGTAACACATTCTTCAGCTGCATAGAAGGTGTCAGTCTAATCTCCCCCTGACCAGTAATTGGGGAATGTGTACCATTAGCAATGACCATTGTTCGACCTGGAGGGATCTGTTTGTATCATGTAAGTAGACTTTGATCGCCACATAGATGATGTGTGGCTCCAGAGTCCATAATCCATGCTAGAGTATCTGATCCACTACTAGAAAATGCAAGTGTTCTACCTGATGCACTGGTAGAGGCAGAGGCGGATGCAGCAGTGTCAGACTGGCTCTCAGTAGTATGTATTGGGCCGGATGGAGGAATAATGCCCCTTAGACGAGCAACTAGGTCATCAGAGCGCTGATCTAAAGAAGCAGCAGATGGAGGCTCTATCTGCTCAGCGACTCGTGCAGATGCAGGAAATCCATGCTTGGAGTAGCATGTGTCTTCAGTATGTCCGGTACGATGGCAGTAGGTACATGTTGGCCGAATTCGGCCTCCTCTACCACGAGGACCACGGCCACGAGTATGATGGTGACCTCCACGACCTCTGTTGGCAGCCATAGCAGAAGCAGTCTGATTCATAGTCGTAGAGGGAACAGTGATCCGACTCAACCTGTGGAAGGCTTCCTCCATAGGAGGAATAGTGGAATCTGCCAAGATCTGAGATCGCGTTGCCTCATACTCAGGGTCAAGGGCAGCAAGGAAAACTCCTACCATAGTAGCATTTCAGTAGGTCTTCTGTTGCTCTGGTGTGGCAGTCAGGGGCATGAAGCTGTACAGCTTCTCGAACATTCCACACAGAGAAGTGTAAAGTGAGTGTGCGGACGACCATTCTGCTTAATGGTGAATATGTCATGTTGGAGTTGCAGAATCTTTGTCTCATTCTTCGCTTGAGAGTATGTGGCTGCCAGAATATCCCACATGTCTTTAGCCGTGGGCTGATGAAGAATATCATTTGCAATCTCGATCGCCAAAGTTCCAGATAACCAGACTTTGGTGTATGCATCATCTGCCTCCCATGAGGCATTGGCTCCAGTCTTCTCAGCAGGCTCTTCTTCGGTAAGAATGTGCTTCTTACCAGTTGACTTCATCATACTCACGAACTGCATCGCCCACAGTTCATAGTTCGTACCATCCATCTTTACGATAGGCGCTGGACCACGAAAGGCGCCTATAGATGGAATATCCGCCTTGCTTTCTGACATACTAGAAACAGAAGACTGGAGCGATAGACTGAAGATAAGATTGTCTACACTGACATAGACGGGTTTAATTGCATGTGTAGACTTCAAGCAACCAAACCCATTTAGTTGACGGTGTGCGCTCTAGAGACGTGTAGGGCTGAATCAGAGGCACATGCACAGGAGCACACGCACAGGGCACTAAGGTGCGCGCTGAAGGGCACGCAGGTGCGCGCTGAAGGGCGCACAGGAGCGCGCTGGAGGGCGCTCAGAGGCGCACGGGGGCGCGCTGGGGTGCGCTAGAGCACGCTGGATGGCGCAAAGAGGCGCACAGGGCTGCGCTGGGGCGCGCTGGAACGCGCTGGATGGCGCGCTGGGGCGCGTTGGGGCGTGCTTGATGGCACGGAGGCGCAGGCGCGCAGACGCGGGGGGCGCGCTGGCGCAGGCGCAGGGTCGCGCACCGCACGCACGAAGGCGCAGGTGCAGGCGCGGAGGCGCAGGGGCGCGAGTAGGCACCGACGGCGGAGAGAGAGGCTCGCGGGTGGGGGGTAGGGATAGGGTTAGGGTTTCAAGAACTCCGGTCTAGGACCGTCGTTCTTATACCATATTGGGAAAAATAGAATAAGTGTTTATTCCATCAGCCCTAGGCTCTCTTATATAGGAGAGTAGCCTATGGGTAAATTACATAAAGCATACGGCAGAAAAGAAAAATAACATAGAAATATAAAGTAAACTAATATATGTTTACAGATCCTTTGGTTGATTGTTATTTTAATACAGAGTGGAAACGGATCCTTTACAAGATCTGTTGATTGCTTATGCGATATATAATATAAGTTACAATTGAAAAATATAAAAAGGCTAAAAGTATAACTATAATAACGAAGCTCAAAGATATGTCACCAGCATTTAGATAAAATTCCCAAACTGTACAAAGACGGAAAAAATGATAAATCCAATATGTCGACTGTCTTCGTATATTGCTAGATTGTAAACATATCTTGGGGAAGATTGCGCAAGGTAAGCTAGGATGGTGTCTATATTAACATTCAATATGCTTTTAAATTTTTTATGAAAAGAGAAAAATACGAGACGGCCATAAACAGGGACCAAAAGAATGCATACCTTTTCAATGTAGGAGCGAACCATGTTTTCTATTTCAGTTACAATGCTCTCCGGCTGTCCTTCTAAAAAACCCAACAAAATGTGATCATTATTAATACCAAACAAGAGAAAACATCAAAGCTATACGTACTAAAATGAAGAGCTTGTGTCTCCTAGAAAAAACTTAAGGGTCAAAAACAATGAGAACCAGACAAAAGGAACAACTAAATATTGCAAGCATGCTAATAATGATAGAAAGGATAACCAAATCTCAACAGCCCCTTCAAGTCGAAGCGTATATATCCATCATTCCCAACTCGGAACTGCATTTGTCAAACGCAACTTTTGGAAGTGGTATGTTAAAGATATTTGTGGGCTGCTCTAGGGGAGAAATGTGATAGGTAGCCACAAGCCTATTTCTGTATGATGCATCTAGTAGTGTCTGACACCTACATGATTGGTTCGTTGATGGAATGCAGAACTGTCAGTTATAAAGTGTTTGTGCGGCGCAACTCCAGCTTTGACATGCTGAACAAGGCACTCTTCTTTCTTCTACCTAAGAAGGGGGGTCCCTAACATGGTTAAGGAATTCTGCTCTATTGCAATATCTAATGACATTTACTTGATTCTTGCAAAAATATTGGTGAACAGATTAAATGTTAAATGTTGTTGTGGATAATATTCTCTCTGATCCAATCTGCTTTCATCCATGGGAGATGATCGATGATAGTTTGATAATTGCAACAAAGATCATAGCATATTGGATGGAATAGATATCACACTAGTGGCCTCCTATGGAAGGTGGATTTTTTGGATCAGAAAAATGAAAGGTGGATTTCTCAAAGACGTACGACACGGTGGACCCGTACTTTCTTTGGTCTGGCAGGGCAAGACAGAGCTTCCCTGAGTTGTGCATATCATGGATAAAGAGATGCATGACAACGGAATCCTACTATGTGCTAGTGAACAACCGCCCAAAGGGAGGTTTCTTCCAGCATCAGCATGTCGTTCGATAGGGTTGTCCCTTAGCACCCATTTTTTTTGTTGCAGACGATAGTCTTGCTTGTATGGCCAAGCAAACGACAAGAATGGGCATTATTGCAAGCAACTCTCTCTGTGAGATCTCTATGCCCTTACTACAGTACGTTGATGACACAATTTTTTTATTTACGGACGTAAGGATGAAGCGATGGGAATAGTAACGATTCTTACTATTTTAGAGGAGCTCTCTGATTTAGTGATGAACAGAAGCAAATCATGTATGATCCTCTTCAATTTATCAGAAGTAGACGATGTGGCATGTGAAGAGGCTCTGAATAATTCATATGGCACCCTTCCTATACGATATATCGATCTTCCCTTGACCAATGGTAGACTTAAAATCACGGACCGGTTGACAATAATTTTAAAAAAATGTCAGAGCCTTCTCCCACTTTAAATAGGGTCGCCTACGTGGATTCTTGCTCAAATCCATGTTGAAAGATCCGATTATCTTTTACGTTGATTGCCGACTATCTAATGCAACCCTCAAAAGGGGGATATGAACCCTGATCTTTTGGGCGGTTGGCACACTACACTGCACATTGCCAATAATTAAAAATTTAAAAAGATGTAGAAAAAATTAGTTGGATGGAAAGCCTCTCTGCACTCAAGAGGAGGATGCCTTGTTCTCTTAAATGACATCCTTGTTGTAATACCTATTTTTTTCATGTCAACACAGCTTCTTCCTATTGGACTTTGACGTCGCTTGAAAATGATCATGCGAAGATTCTTTTAAGATCATGCGAAGATTCTTTTAGGTAAAAGCGAAACAAACTGACACTGCAATCCACTTGGTTGACTGGGATACGATCACACTCCCTAAAGTAGAGGGTGGTCTTGGAGGCTTCTTCTTGAATCTATGAACAAAGCTCTCATGTTAAAATAGATTGCTATGATATGGGGCAGAGATGAGGACTTACGATGCAAGCTTTATATGAAGAAGCTATGGAATCCATGCTCAGGACCATCCGTCTCAAAGCCCTTTGTCCCCACCTTTGCTTATTGGAAGGGCATCGGCTTTTCGATGCCACAGTTCATTGCCTTATTCCGCCCTACATCAGGGGATGGACGTTCCTTCCGCCAAATTGATGATTTATGTTCTTATTCTAATAAGTATAAGCGAAATGGGGAGTAAAAGCAGGGCATATTCTTCTAGATGAGATGTCCCTACAAGTTTCGCATCATGTCTATCATCCTCTACTCGTGGCTCCTCAGAAAGAGATCTCATCTCCAGCCATAAGATATGGGAGAGAACATCTTAGGGTTCAAGTATAGGAAGGCCCAACTCTCGACATCTGGGTACGATAGATGACCACTATACTTCTGATGTTCGACAACAACTACTCTAGATGGACTTCTACACCTTTGAATCATCGCAGACTTCTACTTCCCATCAACAACATGAAAACCAGCACTCTAGATTACTACTGCAAACCAGCCATCTTTCTGAGCATCCACTATAGGTCCATCATCAAGTGAGCCCTTCTTCCATTGTTGGTCCATCCTTGCACCGGTCTTCTAGTGCACTCTACTATAGGTTTATCCTTTCTCAGGCCCTTCCATTGCTGACCCACCCTAGTGCATGTCACCTCTAGCGATGGCTACTCCGAGCAAGTCTCCCACATCGACTCCAAGCATAGGTTTACTCCCAGCAGCAACTACTCTGAACAAGTCTCCTTCCATCTCTCTCAGGGTTTATCTAGTAATAATGTGTTGTGTATGTTTTCTTTTATTGCAAGACGCATCTTTCTTAGCTCCAGCTTGAGGGGGAGTGTTAGAATATGTAATAGATGGGTAATTGTATATCTTCAAGACCCAATTACAATGCTCTCTTGTTTAGCTCCACATCATCTATAATTGGGACTCGGGTCTATCTGTGGGACTATATAAGAAGTCCCAGAACACGTAAGCTTTGAGAGATTTATAATGCAATAGTGAACCATAAAGGCATTCTTCTGTGGTTTCTTCCCATTCCTCGCAAGGTAAGGTTCCACGTAAATCTTGAGCGTTCTACTTCATATTTTTTTTGTTCATAATCTAATTCTTTGCTTCCGTATTATATTTCAACACATACCATGCTCATGGGGTCCCTTTTCTTTTTTATAAGGTCATCACATTCCAATTCAAGACATGGCCACTATTATATCCCTGCACATGATCTGAGGAAAAGAAATGTCTCATAAGAGCTTCCAAACGCATAAGATACTAAGCCATACCATCCTCACATATAGAAGAAGATGGGGAATGTCTGCCAGCATATATTGTCGAGTGTTTTATTATGTTTCACCTACTCAGAGTATACTAGTCTTTATTTTAATAGGGGTGACGCCTATGTACCTAACCCTAGTCCTCTACTTATACAAGGAGCCTTGAAGTAGTGTAATTAAAAACAATCAAGCAATTCCATTCTCCCTCTCAAGTTGGTATCAGATCAGAACACGTGTCACTACTTCTTCCTCTCATCAACCCCATCGTCATCCCCACGCCCCACTACTAGCCTCCCCACAACCATCACAAGCCCCCAAAGCTCCCGTCAATCCCTCCCACAACCCCCATCGGCCCCTCCCACAGCTATCACCAACCTCTTCAGCCACTGCCAAACCCCCTAGACCCTTTTCACCACCAAATAATACCCACCGCACCCATCTTGCCCCCAAAGGACCCGTAAGGGTATGTGTGCATGTACATCTTGTGCATCCTATGTATTGCATATATTTTCATAATCCTTAAACTATTCCTGCTACCAATTAGCAAGGCTCGAAATGTCGATGAAATTCATTGGCATTTCGTTGATATTTTGGTTTTGTTGTGTTAGCAAATCGAGACAGATATTTTGGTGAATTCGGTTGTTGCTTTGCCTTTTCACGACCTTGAGGCGAATTTTGGTGAAATATTGATGACATGTCACCCATATGCGGGTTTCGATGGCTCACCGATATGCATTCGAAATTGAAATTAAGGCCTTGCCCATTAGTTTGGATTAATTATGATGCATATATGTGTAACGATACAATATAACTAGATTCTCATATTATTTCTGAAAATTTAGTGTATGTATGGTTAGTTTAGTATTGATTTCTACATCAACAGACAATAGTTGTGCATATACCATTGGGTACGTAGGTACTCATCAGAAACTAATCATATAGTAAATGGCAGGTTTGGTTAGTGATTTATAAATAGGTACGGGTTTAAGAATCTTGATAAGCACCCTAAACCCGACCCACTAACATCCCTTGACCCCAAGGGGCAACAACAAATAGGTAGGCAGAAGAGTTATCCACGGAGTACTTAGTGCATGTTGCAGCTCACAGATTCCTCACGAGAAAGATCAAAGGATCAAGACTGGACTTTTCCCTATTCACTTTTACCCCGCTAAATAGCCAAAAATCTCTAGAACATAGAAATCCCTTTGGCCTCCTTTACGCCGGCCTCAATGAAAGAATCGTGTCATTTGTAATTTGTAGAATAGGAATCGATATCTTTATATACGCATACCCAACAAAAATCATGCAGAACCTACCATTTGTATCATCACCATCAAAGTATCTATTATAATAACTGTGAAAGGGAAAAATGAAAGTTATATTCCACAAAGCCCTAGAGTTCTCTCATATAGGAGAAAAGCTATATGGGAAAATTGCACAAGATAAACTGAAAGATAAACAACTATAAATAAAGACCAAGAGATATAAGAATCTCAACACTCCCCCTCAAGCTGGAGCATATATGTCTATCATGCTCAGCTTGGAACAACAACAGTGAAAGGACCCATCGCTAGAGCTTTGGTAAACATGTCTGCAATCTGATCACCTGAAGCAACATGAGTAGTGGAGATCAGCCTCTTCTGGATCAAGTCACGAGTGTAGTGACAATCTACTTCAATGTGTTTTGTTCTCTTATGAAAGGCTGGATTATTAGCTATGAACAGTGCTACTTGATTATCACATTTGAGATGCATAGGAAGAGGCACCTCAATAGTTAGGTCACTCAGAACAGACTTGACCGACATCATCTCCGTACTCCCTTGGGCCATAGCCCTATATTCTGATTCAGAGCTGGATCGAGCAACAAATGTATGTTTCTTACTCCTCTATGAAACCAGTGAGCTACCAATAAACACAGTGAAACCTGAGGTGGACTTCCTATCCTTGGGACACCCAGCATAATCTGTATCTGCACATCCAGTAATTGTGAGAGACGTATCTCTTCTGAAAAGAAGACATGCACCTGGAGAAGATTTCAGATATCTCAAAATCATGCACACTGCATCCATGTTAGCATGTCTGGGCTGCTCCAAAAACTGGCTGACTCTGCCCACAAAAAATGATATATCAGGCCTGGTAATAATAACATATAACAACTTCCCTACCAGCTCTATGTATCGTCTCTTATCCACCTCTTCAGATTCATAATCATAGAGCCTAGCATTAGGAGCCATTGGTGTAGTGGCAGGTCTGCATCCTGTCATGCATGTCTCAGATAGAAGGTCAGTAACATACTTCCTTTGCGCCGTAACCATACCTTGTTGATTCCGTCCAAACTCAAAGCCAAGGAAATAACATAGTGTACCAAGGTCCTTGGTCACAACCTGTTGTCCAAGGAAATCCTTAGCTGCCTGAATACCCTATTCATCACTGCCAGTAACAATGATGTCATCAACATAAGCCAGAACAACAATTGTACCTCTCTGAGTTCTCTTAACAAAAAGAGAATGATCTGCAGTGGATCTGACGAAACCCTTCTGTTCAATCAACTCTGAGAGCTTCTGAAACCAAGCCTTCGGACTCTGCTAAGGCCATATATGGCCTTGTGAAGACGACACACCATACGGGACTCCCCCTCAACAGCAAAACGCAGTGGTTGTTGCATGTAAACTTCCTCCTGCAGGTCACCATACAAGAACGCATTCTTTACATCTAATTGGAAAGCGGCCAGTCACGTACCACAACAACAACAATAAGAATCTGTAGCGTAGAGTGACGCGCAACAGGGAAAAAGTGTAATGGTAATACACCCCATTGGTTTGGGTAAACCCACGAGCAACCAACTTGGCCTTATATCTATCCACGGTACCATCATCTCAGTGTTTCACAGTAACCACCCACTTGCTGCCAACAACAGATGCACCTGGTGGAGCCTATACAACACTCCATGTACCACGAGATTGTAAAGTTGTCATCTCCTCCTCCATATCAAGAGGCTGAGCATATCTTCTTTGGTCGTCGGTCTTCGGAGCAGGTTTGGCGTTCGTTGGGGTTGGCTTGGGTTCAGCATCCAGCTTGGAGAATTTCTGGAGGTCGATTCGGACGGTGGGTCTTGGGTCTTCGGACGATGTCTCAAGGCTTTTCGCTGTGCTTTGGGCTATTTGGGCTGGCAGGAATGATTGCATTCTCAAGGGCCAGCAATTTTATTACGAGAATGTGCTCGCGCATTGTAATGCTTTATACAATTTCTGGATCTCGAACTGATGTACTTTTCTTGGTATTAATGAAAGTGTTGGTGTGGTGAATCCCGCCTTGAGAGGGCTCCCCCTTTTTTCAGTCAAAAAAAAACGCCTCCTGATAGGTCCGTGGTATTTTCACGGCAGACAGTCCCACAACAAACCTCTGAAAATCCTTGGAAAGACAATCCAACGAAACATGTGAAGCAATAGGATGCATAGTGCAAGCTTGCTTCTGCCTCCGTAGAGCAATAAGTACGTCCAGATCCTCATTACTTGCAGAAGATATAGAATCCACGACATCCTACACCTCAGTCTGTACATGCAAATCACCAGTGCCATTAGAAGAACTCAAATGTTCAGAATATACCTTAGGCGTGCTGGATGATGGAGGAGGCACAAGAGCACGGGGTTGTCGCTGGTAAACATGCGGAAAGAAAGGAGGAGACGGTGGAGGTGGAGGTGGCGCTGGAGGAGGTGGTTGTGGAGGTGGTGGTGCAGGTGGCGGTGGAGTAGAATGTGTTAATGACGGTGTAATGGAGATCGAAGGTAGAGGCATATAGACCTCTTCTCCATCCCCTGAAGGAATAAGCTTGTCACCTGTGGGAGAAAAATACATAATGGACTCAAAGAAGGTGACATCTGCACTGACGTAGTACCTTCGTCAAACAGGGGTCGAAGCAACGATATCCCTTTTGGGTCTTAGAATACCCAACAAACACACATTTGACAGCTTTGGGAGAAAGCTTGTCAAGACCATGAGACATCTGATGAACAAAAGACACTGAACCGAAAACACGAGGCATAAGAGAGAAAAGATCCGTCAAACGCAATCAACAATGGGATCTTCTCTCGCAGAACCGAAGAGGGTATATGATTTACCAGGTAGCAAGCAGTTAGAACCGCATCCCCCCGGTACGAACAAGGAGCACGGCTCTGAATCAAAAGGGTTTTGGTAACATCAAAAAGATGGCAGTGCTTTCGTTCAGCCACCCCATTCTGTTGGGAAGTATATGCACAAGATGTCTAACGCACAATGCCATGAGACCTAAGGAATTGAGAAAGGTGAGTACTGCAAAATTCTAGTGCATTATCTGAACGTATAAACTTGACTTTTGATGAAAAAATGTTCCTTATTTCATTAATAAAGGATTGAATAACAGGACTAGCATCAGACTTGTTCTTAAGAAGAAAAACCAAAGACAATCTTGAAAACTCATCAACTGCAACAAGAAAAAACCTATGTCCCTTATGATCTGGGACACGACTGAGACTCCAAATATCAAAATGGATTAACTCAAAAAGACTATAACTACTCCGACCCTGACGATTCTGAAAATTGGACTGATGATGCTTCCCAAGCTGGCAGCCTCGCACTGAAAGTAGAGCAAGGAGAAATCTGTGGAAGAATGTGACGCAGCTTTTGCATAGGAAGATGACCAAATCGAAGATGCCATATATATGGTCCAGTGCGAAGAGAAGAGGCACCAGCATGCAGAGATTGCACTAGTCTGTAGAGACCCCTTGCTCACGGCCAGATCCAATCACCCCACTCGTGAGTATATCTTGAAACACAAGAGCAGATGGATCAAATATGACAGGACAATGTAAATCTTTGGTGATTTAAGTAATTGATAGTAAATTCATAGAAAAAGCAGGAGCGTAATGGACATTCTGAAGCCTCATTGCGGGAGTCAACTGCACCTCCCCCTGAAGTCAACTGCACCTCCCCTGACCAGTAATGGGAGAGTGTGTCCCATCCGCTATCACAACGGATCGTCCGGGCTGAGTCAGACGAAAACCACTAAACTGGCCTCTGTCACCACAGAGATGATGGGATGCTCTTGAATCCATGATCCATTCTGACAAGTCTGCCCTGTAACAACTAGTAAAAGCATATTTATACCTGATGTTGATGTTGAAGCAGCTACCTCTGAGGATCCTAAAGGAGAGCTAGTTGACCCAGAAGTAGGCATAATCTCCCTCAGTCGCGCCACAAGCTCGTCAAATCTCTGGTCAGAAACAGGTGATGGACTCCCAGCATGTTGTCTCCTCGGACCTCTGCAACTCGAGCTGAAGCAAGAAACCCAAGCTTAGAATAGCAGGTTTCCTCAGAGTGGCCTGACTTGTGGTAGTAGTTGCACGTCTGACGGGGTCGACCACCCCCTCCTCTGCCACGGCTAGGGCCTCCACTACCACGATATGGTGTAGGGCTTCCCCTACCATGAGATGCAACTATAGCTAAAGATGTCTGAAACTATAAAGTACTACCAGAGGAGACAGATAGTCTACTCAATCTGCGATACGTCTCCTCCATCGGAGGTACGGTGGCATCAATAAGAATCTGAGTACGAGCAGCGTCATACTCAGGATCAAGGGCTGCTAGAAGAACCCCGATCATCACAGAGTCTATATATGCCTTGAGTTGCTCTGACGTAGCAGTCAAGGGAATGTACCCATGTAGCTTCTCAAACATAGCCCTCAAAGAAGTATAGAGGGTATGAAAGGAGCGACCATTCTGCTTCGATGTGAAAATATCGTGCTGGAGCGGCAATATCTTCGACTCATTCTTCGCCGGAGAGTAAGTAGCGGCGAGAATATTCGACATAGCCTTTGCAGTAGGTGACTCAAAATATCATTAGCTATCGCTTTGGACATAGTCCCGGATAACCACACGCGTGCATATGCATCATCTGCCTCCCATGAGGCATTTGTCACAGTCTTGTCACGTAGTTCTTCTGTTGTGAGGATGTGCTTCTTAGCATTGCATTGCATTAAACTCATGAACTACAAGGCCCGCAGTTCATAGTTTGTTCCATCCATTCTGACGATGGGTGATGGACCTTTGAAAGCACCCAAGGATAGAACTTCTGCTTTGTTGTCAGACATAATGACAACTATCTCCAAGAATGGGTCAGCAACAAGAAAGACATGTGCCTATACTGACATAAGGGAAGATGGTTGTGGGTGTAGACTCAAACCACAACCTCTTCCATTCTTGTGAAGGTTCCTTTGGGTAACTAGGGTGTTGTAGGCAATCACGTCACACCCTGCGCAAGGGCAGGGACCATGGCCCTCACGGGCGGTGGCGCACGGGCAAGCCGCATGTGGTGCAGCACAAACAGAAGGGCACGGGTGACGCAGGCGGCTAGACTTGGCCAATGGGTCGGGGGCCCGCCCGCTCATGGGTCGGGCTTGGGTCAAGAGATTTTGAGAATGGGCTGGCCCGGCCTAGCCTGCTCTTTGGCACGTCCGTCAACTGGGCGGGCCGTGGACATGTGCCATAAAACCCGGGCCGGCCCGCACATATAAAAATATAGGTTTAAAAATTATATTTTAGATACATTTAACATAATATACTTCAAGTTTTTGTTTTACATTATTAATATTACATCTTATTTTATAGTTTACATGCAAAGTAACACATATTGTGGTAACCTTAATTTAGAAAGATTAGACGACGCTAAAAAAACCTAATTATCTCCATAAATTTAATTGAAAAATTAATAAAAAAAATACTTTACATTCGGCCCATGGGCCGGCCCGGCCCAGACCTGGGTCGGGCTTGGGCCTTGAAGTATAGCATGTGGACGGGGTCGGGGCTTGGACAGGGGGTTTTAAAACCTCGGCCCATGGCTCGGCCTAGCCCGCACTTTGGCCAGGTCTACGGGTGGCGCGGGCGCGTGGGACGGCACGCGCTAGGGTTTTGGTGGGGGTAGAGCTCTAGGGCACAGGCTCCGATCTAGGATCGTCGCTCTGACACCATGTGAAAGGGAAAAATGAAAGTTATATTCCACAAAGCCCTAGAGCTCTCTTATATAGGAGAAAAGCTCTATGGGAAAATTACATAAGATAAACTGAAAGATAAACATATATAAATAAAGACCAAGAGATATAAGAATCTCAATAATAATGAAAATAAAGGATGCAAGAGGACATCCTTGCATGATCCCTCTTTGAGGTTGAAAGAAGCCACTCTCATGCCAGCCACTAACAAGGACCAAATATGATGTTTGTGATACATCTCTTTATCTCGGCGATCCAAATCTTGTGAAAGCCATGCTCTAGAAAGGAGGCCCATATGAATTGTCGATCAATACAATCATAGGCTTTTTTTAAAATTATACCTTTTAGAGCATACCTCTAACGTGCATGCACTTCTGCTCTATAATAATCATTGTTGCTATTACCTAATGGATCTCCTAGGGATGAAAGTTGTCAGTTTCAAAGAGATGATATCATCTAGGACTCCTCGTAACAGCACCTTAGCCATAATAAGATATACGATATATCGCAATTGAAAGGGCAGCCGAAAGGCATACAATCGAACGGTCACGTCTCTTTTTGACAGCAAGAAATCAAAGCCTTGCTAAAATGCTCAAAACCGAAGTTATATATCTTGACGTCATTAGAAACAAGCTTCAAGATGTAGTCTTCCATCACATCCCAAAATTCCTTCAAGAATATTACTAAGAAACCATCTGAGTTCGATGAACTTACTATATTTAGCTGAAAGATTATCGAACAAAACTCTTGTACCATAAAGTCACAAATCAATCCATCACCCAGGAACTAAGAGATCCTTTTCATGCCCCACCGAAGTCATTCCCGCTCAAAACCATTTGGGACTTCTACTTAATAGCCGAAAGGGATTCACCAATGATGGACCAACCTCAAGTCTCCTTGAAAAATCTATCTGCCAACCATGATGGTATTTCTACAGTTTCCGCATTACCGAATGCTTGCCATGGTGCCAAGCAATTTTGAGTTATCATCGCCCTTCTTTAGCCAAGTTTGTCTCAACATCTGCAGTCGGTCTAGCTTTGTCTTCTTATCCTCATCTAGAACAACGTTTTATTGAAGTCGATGCTTCTCAAGCTCGAAGTTGTTCAAATACATGTCGTTTTCTATCATGTCTAATCTAGTTATTCTTTTTTTAAGAAATCAATCTAGTTATCTTTTGCAGTTCAAGCTTCCTATCGAGATCCCATCTAGCTTTCTGTATTCTTCTTTAATTCAATCAACTACTTTGACAAAGCTGCTAGCGTCAATGCCATATCTAATTTTCGAGCCCATAACCTAGTAACTCCTCCAAAAATCAATCAACACGCATTTGAAACCTTCCACAAGCATCCGAGAGTGTTCAGATCCAAAAAAGGAAGAGCAGCGATGAAATTCGCCAGATCACAAACTAAGGGAGTGTGATCAAAGTGAGATTTGGATAAGGATCCAAACAAAGATAATTGGAAATATCGGCGCGACCTCCACTAGAAGCACAAAGTGGTTGATCCGTGATTGCAAGTTTGAATTCCTCCATATATATCTTCAATGTAGTCGTCGGGACGTGAAGAGAAGGAAGCAGTCCCCGCCTCCATCAGATACATTCATCTACATGGTTCATTATTCATTCTATCGAGATAAAGCTTATCAATAAGCAAAATCCGACGAACCAAGGTCATGTTTGCACCTCATTCCAGATCGATCCTCTAGCATCAGATTAACAAACTTCCTGCTCGATCCTCGAGCATCGGAGTAACCAGGATTCTAATCTACCCCATCCTAGGTTGATAACCATGATGCATTATTCATAGTGAATAATTCATCTTTTCATGTGAACACCAAGCATATTGACGTAAACTATCATCATACTCGAGATTTAATCGTGAAGGGACTTATTCCTACTTCTCATGTCTCCCCATCATATCAGACTATTGATATTTTCACTAGAGCACACTTTAGATATGCATTCCAGATGTGTGACATGATTATTGCCCAAGATATTCAAAAGAAACGATATAATTTAACGTAAATATCTTTCATTAGAATTTTCAATACATGGATCAAGTTGTGTCTAATTTTGATCCAACACGGCATATATAGTGGAACTTGATTTGTTTTTTGTTACAGTAACATGGTATGATAACAAATAGAAAACTTTTGTGATTAAGATGGCCGAATTCAAGTCTAGGCGCTAAATTTGTTTAAACATTTGTTTCATTGTAAGAGATTGATGTTAAGTTGATGTCAGTCAGATGTTAGCATTTGTAAATGAAATCAAATTCGTACCTGTCATTCAACCATGACAACGGGCATATATTCAAGATCCACCAACAGTGCTAGTTACATACTACTATTACAATGTAGTGTGTTGTACTTCGTTATAGAACATTTGATACTGTTCACCTTTCACTATTGTATGATTTTGGAAATTAAGGTGATTAACTTAGCGATGAAATTGGCTCTTCTATATCCAGACAAGGCACAAGCAATACAAGAACAGTTGAAGATTGGTATACAAAAGAAAAATTTATTCATAAAGATATCTTACCAACAGCAACCTTTGTGAGCCCAGGAAGATCAATAAGAGTCAAGTTCACAACTGTCAAGTGCAAATAGTTACAATCAGCACATCAAAGATGCATAAAATGAAACTACGTAAGACAGTAAATCTGTAGCTATAAGAAAAATCCAGATGAAAATAATGGGATTTCAATAGTCCCGGACCACACTGAAACAAATCTTAAGAAATCTTGTGCCACATTGTCACTTTTTAAAGTCCATGTACGACATTGAAATTCGGTGTATAATTCAAAGACTTTCGCGTAATTTACTAAGTTTATATTCACAAATTAACCTATAAGAACTACAAAGACCGTGATCAAGATCCAGGCATGTTCTATTATGTTTTCAACTTACAACTTTTCTCTACGAAAAATCACCCCATTCCTAACCAACCACAATGCACATAAAATGGCCACGGCTCAAATCCTAACAGGCTCTGTCCCAACTCGAGGTTGATCCATAGAGTCCCAAAAAATCAAGGCATAGTCCACCGCAACTATGTCCAGATCCGCCATTATCCTAATTAATGTGTAAATCAAGAATGAAGATTGAAAGTAATGAATGGTTATGTTGGAGTATTTGGTTTTGTGTCACTTATGTGGGAGATGGGTAAATGGATCTCTCCAGGATCCATTTACCACATCCAAGTCTTTAGTCCCACATCTACCAATTGTAAGATGTGGAGACTCGGTGAGGGCTATATAAGAAGCCCCTCACCCTCTGTCCGATGAGAAAGTGCAATAAACTATCAGCCCTTTGTGGCGTTCTCTCGTGGTTTCATCCTGCTCCTTAGGGAGTAGGGTTCCACGTAAAAATCTTGGTGTCAAGTTTATCTTTATGTTCTTTATGCTCTGTTTATCATTTTCGCTTCTGCATTCCTATTTTCTAACAGGTTACAATATTAAGACATGTTGAAAGAATTTATCAACATAAGTCTCAATATATGAAGTATTACATCACTTGATGGCTAATTAACTCAACTCAGGAACCTTCTTGTAAAGATTTGTAATTGGAATTCCTAAATTCATTTAATGAGATGTGTTCCTTAATCCTTGTCTAGAGGAAACGGGGAAGTCCACAAATACAAGACTCCGTCTACACAAACAGATTATTTAGACAGATTATTATTCGTACTCACAACCTTTAAGGTGGCCCTCACTACCCCTCCCACGCCTCTTCCTATGATCTCCCTTTTGGAACCACGACATCCAAACACATAAGCATAGATAGACTGCTCGAACTGGTAATGTGATACTTTTGGAATGAATGTGATAGTGTTTCCCAAGCTGACAAGACTCACATTTAAATTGTGATTGAGGAGATAATAGAGACAAAACTTATAAATAGAGAGATGACCAAGGCGAAAGATGATGTGTAGTCTCAGATGGTAGTGGTCACATGTCCTTCACAAGAAGCATGGCCTTTCGATTTTGGTGTCATTTCATCGACCCTAAAGACTTCACCATCTAACGCCATATACCTCATCATCTCCAAGATCCTCGCGAACAGTTTGAGGGGAGTGCTACATCGAATCATTTCCCCAAAACAGATGGCATTTGTACTTAGGAGGCAGATGGTGTGATGATGGCTTCTGAGATGGAGACTGACGGGAGAAGAAACAAAATAAACGGGGTGCTTTGAAAGGTTGGCTTCTGAGGTGGACACTTTATTCACGTAGGAAGGACAAATGGAATAGCAAATATGTAGAGAAGAAATGATGCAATTTCACCAAGGGGATGCGTGTGGATCCCGTGAAGGTCTGAAGCGGCGTGCGGCTCTGATCTATATGCCCTATTCTACCTTGTCAAAGGCATTTCGCATGCCTCCTCAGAAGAGATCTAGAAGAAACGCATCATAAGTGCCTCCAACTTTCCCCTCACCCCAACAGGAAAAAGGCATGTATACAGGAAAAAATTGGGATAGCTGAAAGAACTGCTTTCAACGGCACCAGGAGGCCACCTCTCGACAGGCGGGTCACACGTCAACTCACCAACTCTGCTACATCCTCTTAGTAACAGGCAGTCAGTCAAACTGTTGTAATCTATCCCCCATCAGCAGCTCTTGCAATCTATCCTCCATCTGCAACAACATAAGGTAGAGAATAGGGAGGAGATCAAGGGCACGCTAATGACTTGGCGCTCTAGTAACTCAACAACCCAACTCGAGACAATAGTGGGGATTCATGTTCAGTGCATGTATACCTAATGGGTTGGCTATGGCAGGTTGAGTAATGGTGAGCAATACTGGCATTACTTAATGATACACATGACGGTGAGAATGATCCTTAAGCATACTGTTAAGCACGAAGTTAATATTTTTGAGGCATTCAATATAATAGCCCTTGACTATCAATCAGATTGCTGTTTGCATCGTTCTAAGCAAAGATGAAATTGTCACCTTTATCACCAATCGAGTAATCGGATGAAATCACAATTTTGTAACCACGCATTTCTCAGATGAGAATGTTGAAGTAAAGACAGTAGAGGCATCGATAGAGGGCATCAATGCATTCGCAAAACATTTTGAGAGCTTGCAGTATCAAAAGAAAGGCTCGAGACATCGGCACAACCACCCAAAAGTTTGTGGCATCGAAAGGTCTCTTGGTGTCAAGTGGAGATGGTGATGTATTAATGAACAGAAGATGAGAGGATGCATTGAGCGAGCTGGAGGGACTTTGATGAACCAAGGAAGAGGCATTGTGTTGCCTAATTGGGATGAAAGGATTATCATTTGTCAAAAAAATGTTGGTTTACATTGAACACCTTATGTGATTTTAATGGATATCTGAAAGTTCACGATATTCTTCATGGTTCGGGTTTTGGGTACTTATCAATCTAACTATCATCAACACCCAAGAAGATGATGTGTTGTGTTGCAAACCTAAATAATACTTCCCGGTAAAAATATCTCAAAGTTGTGCACAACAAAAGCTGGTGCAAACCCTTCAACAACCAAATAAGCATGGAACATCTTAACTTCGATCCAAAATATACTTAATTATTAACTAGCAATGTGATGCAGCGTGAAACAAATAATTAGGACTCTAATTTCTATTTATTAATTAAGTTAATTAAATTATAGTCGAGTTAAGTGAGTCCGTTGCGATTTTATTTTAAATAACAAGATCAACTATGTTGGGAAAAGAAATATTTGTTTTTATTCCATGGAACCCTAGGCTCTCTTATATAGAGGAGAGATCTATGGGTAAATTACATAGGATAGACAAAAGGAAAGAAAAATAAAGAAAACGGTACATAGACATAAATATATATCTACACTATACTCCCCCTCAAGATGGAGCATAGATATCAATCATGCTCAGCTAGGATGAACACTTCTGGAAAGGTCCTCTGAGCAGTGCCTTGATAAAGATATCTGCAGTTTGGTCCCCATAGCTGACATGAGAAGTGGAAATAAAGCCCTCCTGGACCATGTCTCTTATATACTGACAGTCAACCTTGATGTGCTTCGTGCTTTCAAGAAACGCGGGATTATTTGCAATGAATAAGGCAACCAGATTGTCACATTTCAGTTACATAGGAAGAGAGACAACTATGTGTAGATCTGTTAGTACTGCACAAACCAACGTCATTTCTGTATGTTCATGTGTCATAGCCCTATATTCAGACTCAGCACTAGATCTAGCCACCACAATATGTTTCTTACTTTTCCACGAGACAAGAGAGTCTCCAACTCTTCTTGAAAAAGGAAGTCTCCAACAAATATAGCAAATCCCGTTGTGGACTTCCTGTCCTTGGGACACCCTGCATAATACACATCTGCACATGCTGAGATAGTTATGGTTCCACATGTTCTAGACAATAGTCCTGTTCCTGGAAATGATTTAAGTTACCTTACTATCATTTGTATAGCATCCATATTTACCAGACGAGGTTGCTCCATAAACGGCTAACCCGACTGATAGCAAAGGAGATATCGGGTCTAGTGATGGTAATGTAGAGAAGCTTTCCCACCAGTTCCTTGTACCTTCTCTTGTCTACCTCATCAGTATTATCATCATACAACTTCATGTTTGGGTCCATCAGTGTGGTAGCAGGTCTACATCCAAGCATGCTCGTTTCATTTAGCAGATCAGTGACATATTTTCTCTGAGTCATCACAAGCCCTTGCTGGTTTCTGGCAAACTCCAGCCCCAAAATATATCTAAGGACACCAAGGTCCTTGGTAACAAATTCGTGACCTAGAAATTATTTTGCCATTTTTATTCCTTGCATATCATCTCCTATAATGAGCATAAACATACACCATAATAGCAATTGTACCTCTGGAGGTTCTCTGTGAGAAGAATGAATAATCTGTATTTGGCCTTTTAAACCCTTGTTTTTCAATCAATTCTGAAAGCTTCTGAAACCAAGTTCTTCTTGGGCTCTGCTTAAGGCCATATATTGCCTTATGAAGTCTACATACATGCGAACACTCCCCCTCAGTCACAAATCCCGGCAGTTGCTGCATATAGACTTCCACCTGAAGATCACCATACAAAAAGGCATTATTAACATCAAGTTGAAACAGGGGACAATCTTGCATCATTGCAACCGATAAAAGAATTCCTAGAGTAGAATGTCGTGCAACAGGAGAGAAGGTGTCTAGGTAATCCACACCATATGTCTGAGTAAAGCCCCGTGCCACAAGTCTGGCCTTGTACCTATCAATGCTCCCATTTGCATTCTGCTTCACTGTAAATACCCACTTGCAGCTAACAAGAGATGCCCCAGAGGGGGCAGGGACCAAGCTCCAGGTCCCCCTTGACTGTAGAGCCACCATTTCCTCCCCCATAGATAATTGTCATCGACTGTCCTTCAACGCCTCCTGGTAAGTCTGTGGTATGTCTACGGTAGACAACGCAATGGCAAAATGCTTGAAGTCACCCGTCAGGCGATTAAAGGTAACATGAGAAGCAACTGGATATGAAGCACATGTACGCTTCTGCTTCCTAATAACAATTGGCACATCTAGATCATCATCAGTACTGACAGTCCACTGATCATCAACCTCCTGAGATAATACCTGCTGAGAAACATCGGCATTCCCATCGTCAGAAATAATGTATTCAGAGCAAACCTGAGGCGTGCTGGATGACGGGCCATGAACATGAGCAGGACCAAGACGTCAACTGTATTTCTTAGGTAGTGGTGGAACGGGAACGATGAGAGGTGGTGATAGGGCAGATGGGGGTGATGGGACTGACGGGGGGTAATGGAGAATATGATGAAGGAATGATAAGGTTGGTGGAGTTATCAGTGGTGGATGCATGTAAATCTCATCATCTGAATCTGAGGATGTCGATTTGTCACATGTAGGAGAGAAATACATGATTGATTCAAAAAATGTGTCATCTATGCAGACATAGTACTTTCAGTGTAAAGGATCATAATACATATATCCCTTTTGTGTCCTGTAGTACCCAACAAAGACACACTTGACAGCCCTAGGAGAGAGCTTGTCAATACCTGAATACAATCGATGGACAAACACAACCGATCCAAACACACGAGGGGTAAGAGAGAACAACTCCCTGTCTAGAAAAACAAGGGAAAAAGGTACATTCTCTCCCAACACAGATGATGGCATATGATTCACAAGATAACATGCCGTAAGAACAGCATCACCCCACAATGAATGTGGGGCATGACTCTGTATAAGAAGAGTGCGAGTGACATCAAGTAAGTGACGGTCTTTCTCTCAGCAACATCATTCTGTTGAGAAAGTATATGTGCATGAAGTTTAATGAAGAATACCATTAGATGAAAAGAACTGTGAGAGTATACGAGTACAAAATTCCAGTGCACTATTAGTTCTAACAATTTTGACAGAGGTAGGAAACACATTCTGCACTTCTTTAATAAAATTCATAATTGTATTTCTAGCTTCATATTATTCTTCAACAAGAAAACCAGAGATAGACAACTAAAATAATCCATTGCAACTAAATAAAACATTTTCCCCTCATGATCGGGAATATGACTAGGACCCCAAATGTCAACATGGAGAAACTCAAAAGGGAAGCTACTGCTCTGACTCTGACGCCTAGGGAAAACAGACCAATGATGCTTTTCCAACTGAACTGACATGCTTCACAATTGAATGATGAGCAAGGAGAAACTTGGGGAAGGACTTGACACAACTTCTGAACTGGAATATAACCGAAGAGCAGATGCCATAGGTAAGGAGAAGCAGGTCTAGTGGAATGAGAGGATAATCCAGATGTGGGTTCGGACCAGTCGATAGAGGCTGCCCTGCTCACGACCACAGCCAATCATCCTGCATGTAAGAATGTCCTGAAATATAAGAGATGATGGGTCAAATATAGCCCGATAATGTAGATCCTTAGTAATTTGACTAATAGGACCCCCCGAGAATGTCTTTTGTCGTGCTAGGGCTTTGGTTGCTGATTGGTGCCTTGTGTGATTGGTTTGTTTTCTCCTTCTGTTTAGGTGCTGGGTGCCACCCTCGGGAGGCTACCTGCCTCCTTCGCGAGGGGCTTTGTTTTTCTTTTCTGTCTTTTCTTTTTTGTAACACCTTCTTTCACTCTTAATAAAATGGGGTGAGCACCAACGAGTGTATCCCCCTCTTCTTGGCTTCAAAAAAAAATGACTAATAGACAATAAGTTCATTGAGAAGTCAGGAGCATGCAGCACATTCTGTAACCGCATAGATGGTGTCAAATTGATCTCCCCATGCCCTATAATCGGGGAATGAGTCCCATCTGCTATAATCATAGTCTTCCTTGGGGGAACTGGTCTGTAGGTTGTGAGTTGATCTCTATCTCTGCACAGATGGTGCGTCGCCCAAGAATCAATGATCTGGTCTGTAATATCTGAACTATGGCAAGAAATAAGTGCAGGAATGATACCTGATGTACTGGCTCCGGCAGTGGCTGCAAAATCCGAGTTGTTCTCTGAACCGCTGAAGAAGTGCTACCCGGTGGCATGATGTCTCTTAGATGAGACACAAGCTCATCACATCTCTGATCTGACGAGGATGGAGCTGCATGAGGAGTTACCTGCTCTTCTACACTGGCTGATGTTGGGAAGCCATGCTTAGAGTAGCATGTCTCCTCTGTATGACCAGATCAATGATAGTCAAGGGAGTCCACGACCATCTCTACCACATGGTCCACGTCCTCGAAACTGCAAGGTACTCCCTCTTCCATGGGAGGCTGCCATGGCAGAAGAATTCGACACTAGAGCAAGGGATGAGATGTTGATTCGACTCAATCTGCAAAAGGCATCCTCCATGGGAGGAATAATAGCATCTGCCAGTATCAGGGAGGATGCTGCCTTGTATTGTGAATCAAGGGACGTCAGGAAAACACCAACCATCGTGGCATTCCTATACGTCTTCAGCTGCCTGGAGTAGCTGTGAGAGGCATGAAATTATGGACTCAAACATTCTGCGTAAAGCAATATAGTGAGCATGCAGGGGTCTTCCATTCTGTTTTAGAGTAAAGACATCGTGTTGTAGCTGCAAAATCTTTGTCTCATTCTTTGTCAGAGAATACGTGGTGACGAGTATATCCCACATGGCTCTGCCAGTGGGCTGATGAAGAACATCATTCGCAATCTCTGTTATCAAGGTACCAGACAACCAGACCTGAGCATATGCATCATCGGCCTCCCATGAGGCGTTCAACCCTGTCTTCTCTGCCAGCTCTTCGTCGATAAGAATATATTTCTCACACATTGACTTCATTAGGCTCATGAACTGCATGGTCCATAGCTCAAAGTTTATCCCAGTTTATCCCATCCATCTTGACAATCGGCGCTGGACTCTGAAAGTGTTGGCGGTGGGAATATCAACTTTGCTCTCTGAAATAGTGCCAGACGTAGAAAACTAGGGTTTGTGGACCAATGAATATATGTATACACAGACATCTAGGGTTTTAATTGCATGTGTAGACCTATGCAATCAAACTCATCTCCCAAAGAAATGAGCCGAACGAAACTGTGGGAGAGCGACCGAGAGGAGAGAGCGATGGGAGGAGCTACCGCCGAGGAGAGATGGTGACGGCAGTGGCGCTCCAGGCAACGTTGTGGTGCTGCTGCAGTGCCGCTGGGATGGGAGGGGCGGTGCCGCTGCAGCGCTCCGCGAAAAGGGGGGTGCGGCCGATGGAGGATGGCCGGCTGAAGGAGGCTCGAGGATGCGGATTAGGGTTAGGGTTTTAACAGTTCCGGTCTAGGATTGCCGCTCTGATACCATGTTGGGAAAAGAAAGATCTATGTTTATTCCATGGAATCCTAGGCTCTCTTATATAGAGGAGAGACATATGGGTAAATTACATAGAATAGACGAAAGGAAAGAAATATAAAAAGAACGATACATAAACATAAATATATATACAGTATATGAACTCGAATCAATTAGTTAGTCAGTTATATTAAGCAGTTGGTCGGTTAGAGATGTTATAGTCTATTTAGGGTAGTTAGGATTTGATATTTGTTTCTCTTTCTATTTTTGTAAACCTCACCTCTCCTATATAAAGGGGTTGGTAGTATAATGGTTTATTCATCCAAATGTCAATTAAATTTTGAGATTTATCTCATTTATCTCTCTCCCTCTCTCTTCTCCCTCTAAGCGGTCTACGCGCTTCTTTCCTCTCCAAATCTCTCGCATCTGGCGAGTCTTCTCTTCTCCCACCCTCCAACTTCTTCTTCACCAAATTTCCACCAAAAAAAATACTTTTACCATTGTAAATTCCCATTTGCATCAATTGGTATCAGAGCATGGCATACAGATCGTCCTCACGATCTGACGATCCGCACATATGCTAGCGCGGAAACCTAACGAAAGAATCTTGTTGAGCGGAATGCAAATGACGTGCTGAAAAAACCTACAACAAAGAGTTGATGTCCATATTGCTCTAATTTCAGTCGAGTCTACGGGAGTTGGCTGCAGATTTTCGGACCCTAAGTGCCATCAGATCGACTCCACCACCATATGTAATGTTACAACTTACAACCATCGGAAGTTGATGTCCAGGAGGTTTCAGAAACCCTGCATCCATCGCCAATTGTTGTCGTTATTGTAGCCCCCATCCAAGTTGAGATTGAAGGGCACAAGGGAGATGAAACCGATGAAACAGAGGGAAAAGAACCCTCTAGGCTTGTTGTCCAGTATGTCTCAGATCTACCACCGCTGGTAGTATCGACGCTACCATCCCCTGCGCTCGCCCTGATACCTCTGAAGCCTTCCCAGCCCCCAGGTACCTCCCCTACTACCTTCGCCAACTTATCCAACACCCGCATCCCTACCCATCATGCCTCCACCATTGGAATCAACCCCGCCACCACCACAGTCCACCTCTTCCGCAACTTGCCTGTGTCGCCCCTACGCCTTAATAAGGTTGCAGCAAGAGGTAGTCGGTACTCGATCAGTGGGTTCACTGACTAAGGATTAATCGGCGGTCGAATGACTAATCGGATCTAGTCAACCATTAGTCGGTTTGAATTTTTAAATTATTTTAAATATATAAATCATTTGTATACATATATTCTTATATGTAAGCATAGATTTGTACATTTTCTATACTAGAATAATGAAACAAAAGAAGTAATTGACTTTAAATATAATACTAAGCATATTGGAATAAGTTTGTTTTTTAGAAAAGCTAAAAAAATTAAAAAAAAAAAGTTCTATGTAAAAGTCAATCGATTAGTCAGGTTGACCGACTAATGGACAACGAGGCCTAGTCGAGTCGGCTCCCCCCCCCCGACTCGCTTAGTCGGCCTAATCGATCGAATTTTACAAGCTTTTCCTTACTACCATCATTTGTCGATGGTTTCTCCCAACCTGGATGGAGTCACAACTTTAGTTGGAGGGGCTCACGCTGCCATCGAAAGGGATGGGAAGGAACCCTATCATCATTTGTCGATGGTTTCTCCCAACCGAGAAATAAAGGCTGTAAAAAGAGTGATTTTGATTGTCACGTGATTTTTCCAATCCCAAATGACACTGTGTTTCCCAAGAAAAGGTCCAAGTGGGCATTATGGATAAATTCAATGGTTATCCCTCATCCAAAATCACTTTATCAAAAGGGTAAAGTTGAGAATAGCAAATATGAGGGCTTTTATATAAGTGAAAAGGTAGGATAATTGCAGATGCACCCTCCAATCAAAAAGAATTACAAACGTAATGCTGAATTGAGTAAGAAAGATATGAAATTGGAGCAAATTATTCAACGAATTCAGCAAGAAGTCTTCGGTACTGCACCTAAAGATCAAGCCACTCATCCGACACCGCACATGAAGTTACAGCAACTCATCAGAAGATGAGTTTTTCAAAGCGGCAGAGAGTTGATGCAGCGTCAAACAAATCATTATAGCTCTATTTTCTATCTATTAATTAAGTTAATTAAATTAGGGTCAATTTAATTGAGTTTGTTGCAATTTTATTTTAAATAACGAGATCGTTTGTAATCTTGAATCAATTAGTTGATCAGTTATATTAAGTAGGTCGGTTAGAGCTATTTATAGTCCATTTACTAAGTTAGGATTTTTTTTTATCTTTCTCTAATTTTGTAAATCCCACCCCTCCTATATAAACGGGATGGTAGTACAATGTTTTATTCATTCAAGAGTTATTAAATTTTCAGATTTATCTCATTTATCTCTCTCCCCTCTCTTCTCCCTCTACGCGACCTACACGCTTCTTTCTTCTCCAAATCTCTCGCATCCGGCAAGTCTTCTCTTCTCCCAACCTCGAACTTCTTCTTCACCAAATTTCCACAAAAAAAATATTTTCACCGTTGCAAATTCTCATTTTTATCACAATGAAAACACAAATCCTCATAGGCAATAACAAATCTCCGAAGCTGATGCATGTGCAGACAGCACAACTCATTCATCCACTGTTACCCCTTAGGTTTCATGAATCATTTGTGCTTTAGAATAACTGACATGCATCATCTACTGAGGTGATCCACTTACCTCACAGCATAATCCTCTAAGTAGCTAGTCTAGAGAGCCAGTTTCCTAAATATGTTTTGAAGGTATGACTGAGAACTAACGTTAATTGAATAGCTCTTAACGAACCACAAAATTGATGTCTGTAGATTACCATTTGGAGAATAAATGCTGAGATGAATAGGAACACTAGAAATTTGCTTCGTCCTCCCCGTCTCTCTATCGGTTTCATCTGAAATCTCTTTTCTCACAAGACCTGCAAAAAAATAATACCAAAGAAATAAGTCAATGTCCAGGTGAATCAGAACAATGATCTATTTGGCATGACAGAAAAATGACAAATGGCCAAAAGAATATCGATCCATGGTGAAAAGAAAATTACGTCATATACCAAAAAAACAGGCAGATTGAAATTACGGTAAGTACAACACGTTCAGATTGTGACTTTGAGAAACAGCCCAAATAATTTGCTAGTTAGAATGTAAAATTAGAGCAAATTCCAGTGACAATGTACATGCTGACAACGAGCCATGTAAAAAAATCATGCTACTGTCCAAATTTTCAACAGTGTATGCCAATTCATTGCTTATTATTTAAAAATATCAAGAACTAATTCATGAACCACGTAAACCATGGCACTGTAGTGGCTGGACTAGTTATATTGTTCGGTATTTGTAGAGAATTTATTGTATTCTAGGGATGGTTGGGGACACCTCTGGCGGCTCGGGAGGCATGGGCGTTCTTCCTCTACAGTGGGCTCAGGCTTTTGAGATGGTGGTGCGGACCAAGGTGGTGGTGGTGGTGAACAGGCCTTCAGGGGGAGATGTTTGCGGCGTGGGAGCTGGGGGCACCGAGTTGCGGGATGTTGGACCGTGCGAAGCTGCGATCCAAATCCCAGATTCTCTCAGTCGGATCCAAGATGGTGACGTTGCAGAGCTCTTGGCTGAATCGAAGGGAGGACTCGATAGGCAACGGTAGATCTATGGTTGGTGAGGGTGGATCTCATGGGGCATCGGACCTGCTGGTGAATCCGAATTGCTTCATCGCCTCGTGTGTTCTGGAGACCCGGGACCAGATGCTCGGCTCGGGAGAACTCGTCTTGGTTGCTTCCCCTTCAATCGTTGGCTTTGTGGCATCACAGCTGAGGGGCTCGGGGAACCGAGCGGCAGCATCTCCTAGTTTTGGGGGGCTCCGAGTCCTCACCAGGATCGTTTTGAAGTTCCCCTCGAGATGGTGCTGGAGGGTTTGGCTGGTTTGGGCGCTCAGAGGTGACATCCACGTTTCTGCTGCAGGATGGGGCTCGAAGTGGCACGTCGCTGATGGAGGGCATGTTCGGCCGATGGTACTTTCGTCGTAACTTGAGGGAGCGCAGGAGGTTGCGACGGGCAGAGATCTATTGGCGCCTGGAGAGGCGTGGTGGTGGAGGGGTTGTTGCTGGAGAAGGGGTGATGGGGAACCGAAGTGGTGGGGGGTCTGGTGATGTGGCGCAGCGGGCATGAGAGCACAAGGGGGAGGTGTCGCAGGCACGCCAGGGGGTGAGGGTGTGCGGGGCCGGTGGCGAGCGAGGAGGAGGTTTTGTTGGAGGTAGGGGTGGTCGGGCTAGGGCCAGAGGAGGTTTTGGAGTTGGAGGTTCTGGCATGTCTCGGTTTAGTGCCACCATCAGAGGATTTGGAGTTGCGTAAATGAATCTCGTGATTTGGAATGTTAGGGGTCTGGATCAGGCCGAGAAGAGATTCTAGGTGAGGAAGTTGTTGGAGGAACAGAGGGCGGATGTCGCCATGTTGCAGCAAACCAAGGTTGCGCAGATGGTGGATGGGGTTTGGAAGGAGGTTTGGGGAGGCCGGTTGGGAGAGTTCAGGGCAATTGCCTTGGTTGGGGCCTCTGGGGGCTTGGTTACGAATAGGGACGGAGCTAAATCGAAGTTGCAAGATGAGGAGGAGTGTGGGGTGTTCTCGCTCTCATTCCTGTTGCGGCGCAAGGCAGATGGCACAAGGATTCTAACCACGAATGTGTATGGCTCGTGTCATGGCGTCGGCTTTGGCTTCTTGGTGGAAGAGTTGTTCTTGGCTAGGGCGAGGTACCTAGAGGTAGCGTGGCTCATTGCGGGTGATTTCAATGTGACCCTATGATCGAAGGACCGGCATGGGGGTCGAGGTGGGAATGACGGTTGTTCTGAGGCTTTGTCAGAGATGGTGCATGGTCTGGGGCTTCAGGTGGTTGATGCGGTGGGATGTCGTTACACGTGGTAAAATTCAAGGTCCCATTCTCGTCTTGACAGATTCTTGTTGTTCGCTGAGGTAGTGGTGGCTTTTCCATTGGATGGGGCGTGGGCCCTCCCTAAGGTGCAGTCGGATCACACAATGATGCTTTGGTACTCGAGGGAGGAGGATCTCCCTCGCTCATTCTTCAGATCTGAGAGGGCCTAGTTGCTGGGAGGAGGGATTCAGGGACGTCGTGGCGGGGTTCTAGGAGGGATGTCGGTCGAATGGGTTGGCGACATGTCGGCTTGCGAGCAAACTGGCAAAAACTAGCAGAGCTCGGGCAGTTTTTGACGGAATATAAAAGGGAAGTTCGGGTGCAGTACAGAGAAAGTAGGCAGATGGTTCAAGAGGAGGTGAGTAGATTGGATCGGTTGGAGGAAAAGAGGGAGTTGTCGGCAGAGGAGGCGGTCTTGAGAGGTGGTCACATGGATGAGATTCTTCAGGAGGACAAGAAGGAGGAGATTGCTTGGAGGCAGAGATCTCGACAACGTTGGTCAGGGGATAGGGATGCAAATACGCATTTCTTTCATACCATGGCCAGCGGGAGAAGGTGCAGGAATATGATACACTCAATTTCTATTGGCAGTGAGGTGGTCTAAGGGGATCAAGAGGTAAGGGTGGAGATGCAATCGGCAGGTGGCGCACGTTGGCAGGATGGGGCTGGCAGGGGAGAGGGGTGTCTTGGTTATATGAATATGAAGCTAGTGAGTTGGTGAGGGAGTTCTCGGTAGGGATGAAAATGGATACGGATATGTGCGGATAACAGATTACCATATTCGGAAAAACATCGAATACGGATATCCATATCCAGCTTATGATCGAATCCGAATCCGGATACGGATATGAAATTTTAAAATTGCTCGGATATGAAAACGGATATGGTTTTAGTCAAAAATGTCAGATCCGGATCCGGATTTCTCTTTTAGCATTCTTAGTTTCCAAGCAAATGGATTCTCAATTCACGATAATGAGGTGTTTCCTATTCCACTCGGCACTCGTACCATTTATTATTATTAAATTCTAAAAAAAAGTACTAAGCCTTTATTATTATTAAATTCTAATAGCAATTAAATGATTCCAACTTCCAAAAAAGGTAATTTTCAAAAAAAATCAATTGGATGTGCATTGGACCCGTTGGTTTCTCCCTCCGAGATGAGAAGGTCATAAGTCCATACCATATGGTTGCAACTCTGCAAGTCATACTATATGTTTTTAATTATGTTTGTATTGGGTCTTTATTTTATTCATATTCGTATTCACTTTATATTCGATCCATATTCGTATTCACTCCTTGTTAAGATATTTATGTTATTTTATCTTTTTTCCATATTGTTTACTTCTAAACACATCAACATGGAGGTGGAAGAGGAGGCCCCTCGAGGAAGGGAAAGGCAGCGGGGCCCAAAAGCGCTAGGCCCGATGCGGTAGGACCCAAGGGGCTGCAAGGCGAGGTGGGCTGCAAGGCCGCACGGCGGGACCGCAAGGCAAAGCTGCAAGGCCACATGGCAGGGCCGCAAGGCAGGGTTGCAAGGCCATACGACGGGGCTGCAAGGCGGGGTCGTACGGCGGGGAGGCGGAGCCGCAAGGCAGGGCTCTGGGCGGAGGTGCTCTGGGCAGAGGTGCCCTGGGCGGCGATGACGTGAGGCTCGAAGGGTGGGGGGATTAGGGTTAGGGTTAGGTACAGGAGCTCCGGTCTAGGACCGCCGCTCTGATACCATGTTGGGAAAATAAAGAGAGATAATTATTCCTTGAGCCCTAGGCTCTCTTATATAGGGAGAGATCTATGAGCAAATTACATAAAGTAGACAAAGAGAAAAGAAAATAGATAAACGATACATAAACATGAAATATATCTCTACATCAAACAATAATACCAATTTTATATTGGGTCACCTCCCCAGATTAACCCCCCACCTGACGCATCTTGCAATTTAATTACTCCGCCCCTCGACACCTTGTTTTTGACATGACAGATACATATGTGCAGCACGAGAAAGAGTGATATGATTGGCTTCCTATTATATATGGGATCTGATGTATGACACTTTCCCTAATTTACTTCTTTTGGGTTCTCTTTTATGGTGCTCACCATCCATATGAATTACTACATGTTTTTTCTGTGTATGACACAACTTTTACAAAAACTGAAAAATATATAGAAATTCTTCGCTATAAAACATGACTTATGTTATGCAAGTTTAGTATCCATTCTAAAATCTTGAGTGATATTTTTTGTATGACTCCTAAAAATCATGAGTAACTTATTAGGCACATATAAAATCATAATATGATTCCACAACCCCTTGATCAATAGGAACTAGTAATAACTCTTTTTAAAGCAAATTAAGACAACTAAAGAATCGTAATTTTGGTTTTTTGGTGTAAAATTATATTATCAAACCAATAAGAACAATCACTATGCTTGATGTTTGCCAAAAGGCCAAAATGAACCATCCATTTTCAAAGATACTCATTGTTGCATCCTACAACATCTTATAAAGGATACTTGTAAGTTTCGTCAGATAACCTTTTCGAATTTAGGGGAGCTAAAAAATTGTAGATTTCATAAGATCCGACAATAGGGCAATTTTACTCCATAACTCTATTCAGACTCAACCGCCACATGTTAGTAAATAGGATCCAAGTTACAGAACACTGTCAGCATGGATTGGAGTGGCTCGAACAGCAATAGGATCCGGACATTGGTTCTCATTTGAGCAATTTGGCTAGCAAGGAACAAAGTGATTTTCCATCAGGAAAGTTTCTATGTAAAAAAATTGCAATCGAGCAAGCTAAGCCTCTAGCCAAGCCTTGGTCCTTGTAGCTCTTACTTTTAAACTTGTGAAGAACTATTTATTTATTTATTTTTGTGGTACCTAATCGGTGTTCACCCTTTTTCCTTGAATAATATTGTGTATTTCAGAAAAAAAATGATATGTTTGTATGTCTCAATAAACATCTATTTAAGTATGTGGATGAAATTTCTCCTCCACGAATCGAAGAAAATAGTTACAAAAAAAACTACACATGAAAGAAAAGGCAAAAAGAACTTTAAAATGTCCATTGACCTTTGCTGGTAATAGTTTTAGAGCAACGTAAGACTGAGTTAGAAGTGCAGAATACTACAATGTTGATTAGAATAGTACAACAACATGTCCAATGAAAATTTTGATCCAGCGAGAGAGCGTACCAAAATCTGTAAACCTTTTCCGGGGGAGGTGAAGAAATTCCGCATATTCTCTCCCTTCATCAATCTTTTGTAGTTGCAAGACAAGAGGGCGTCGAGTAACAATGCCTTTAAGATTATACACGGGCCGGGTCAGCTTGGTCAGAAGGTGTAGGTTGGAGAACGGATTGTTGATTAATGTGAAAGCTTACCAGAACCCCGTGGTAGGAAATCCTTGCCCACGATACTTTCCAACACTGAAGACTTGCCGGAACTCTGCCAAATGAAATATCAGAGAAGTGTTCATATGGTTTTTGGGTTAAAACAGAGTAAAATGGGTCGAAGCATATTTTGATTGACTTTTTCTTTTTTCTCTCAGATTTCTCTTCGCCCATCTTAACAAGTGTATTTTCACTTGCTATAGTTGTTTTTCAACGTTGAAATGGTGGCACAAAACCAAAGATTTAACCAAGCCAAAAAAGAAACACTAGGAAAAAATAAACTGTATAGGCAAGTGAATCGCTCGCTTTATAATCACTCGCCTCTAGAATTTCCATAAAAAATCATATTTTTAGTGTATTGCGTCATATACGAAAAACCAACTAGATCCAATCTGAAGTCAAAATTCTTAATAAATTACTGCTTCAACAACGTGATTCAGCTAATTAAAACTGTTTACCTTTTCAGGCAGCATTAACATTCCATAAACAATGACGTACCGAGACTACCAGAAAGGAATAGTTCAGCTTCAGACCATGTAAACAAAATCCAAAAACAAATGCTTGAATCATAGACACAAACTCTCATGTTATCTTCTTCTTATAAACAAGGAACATTTTTCCCTCTACTCTAGCAACAAAAGGCGAAAGGTAAATGACAGAGATGGGCATGAGGTAGAAGCCTCAACCAATCGAGATCTAGACCTACCTGTCCTCCGACAACCGCGATGGCCGGTAATTGATCCCACAGAGTCGGCATGGCGCTCTGCTCCCCGTGATCTCCTAGCGCAGTGCATGCCCTCTGGATCTTATTCACCAAAGATATCAGGTTCTCCATCTGCTATGATGCTAAACAGATCAGACGGAATGTGGATGGATCTAAGCAGACTGAATGATATTCCGAATAATTTAGAGAGAGGAGATCGAAGACCTGTCGAGATATCGATGACGGCGCGAGAGATCTGATTCCGAGCTGTCGGTCGGCTCCCCGGCTCTCGGCTTCGTCTTGGACTGAGACCCCGACAGGTAAGGGAGGAGTCAACCGGAGGCCAAGTTACGGACAGCGGGGGGCGAAACTCCTCAGGGACACGTTAGGTCACCTGTTAAGGACGAGCTTACTTAACGGAATATTCATAGGAATCTGATACGAGGTATAATCATATTTTTATCTATTTTAAAATACGAATACGAATGCAGATATAAATATTGACGAATGTAAAAAATCGGTCACCGTATCCTTAAAAACGAATACGAATGTAAGACGAATATGAATCGGATACGAATAATAATAGAAATTTTTAATAGATTGATTAAAATATACATGTTTAGAATGGTTTACATAGAAAACAGATATACTAGATATAGTAATTTCATAACAATTATATCAACAATTGTGAATACAATCATAAAATGTTGTCACGCAGAGTTATAAATAAATATATTACTATGCTTGTGTACGAAAATGAATATACGAATACGAATGCGAATATTAGCGAATGTCAAAATGGTATCCATATCTGCATCCATTTTAAAACGAATATGAATACAAATGTCAAAATATATATAAAACGAATACGATAACGGATCGGATACGAATATTCACATTCGTTTTCATCCCTAAATATTCATGAGCATTTAAAACACGCTTTTAATTTGAGTAATTTAAAGGGAGATACTTCAAACTTATTATCGTATAACAATGTGGTCCCAAAACTTTCAATTGTATCGATTCAGTTCCGAACATTTTTCTTGATAACAACACGGTCTCCAGTTTGTTTCTCAATGTTAAGTGGAATGAACGATATTTGGAAGTTACATGAATAGATGAAACTAACCTTGTTGCTTTCGCAATTCCTATAATCATGTCCTCAACTGCGGCTCCCCTCCCTCTCACTCACTCTCGTTCGCCTCAAACCATCCCAACCCTCCAAACAACTACTATTCACTGAAGGATACCCCAATCTAACCCAACCCAACCCAAATCTAACCCAATAACCAAACATGCCATATGCTCATCTCCGCTGCTCAACACCTCTCCCATCTGCACTTTGCCATGCCAACGCTCCACTCCTCCCCCATCATCGTTTGTTCACTCCCCTCTTTCCCCACCTCTCGTCCTCCACGCAAGCATCGGAACCCCTTTAGTTCGTTTGGTTGCAGGGTTGGGTTGGGTTGGGGTAACCCCTGTGAATAGTAAATTGTGAGGAGGATTGGAAGGGTTGGAAGAAGAGGTACCCCAACCCAACCCTACTCAACCCTGCAACCAAACGAACCCTAGAAGGATCAGACTACATTCTGCCTCGAACTATATCCTTCATGGCATTTATCCTTCACTGGCGACCAAACTCCCTTTCTTCATGCGATCTTCATCCTCCTTTAAATTATATGTCCCAGCCGTAACATGGCATCATTCATAAGACCTCCAAATAAATGATGAATATGCGCAACGTTCAAAAAATATAACCTATCATTTTGAATATATTGTAAAGTTTTTCTAACTTAGAAAAGTCAGAATAAGGCCAAACAGAAAGCACACTCTCTGCGTTAAGATACATGTTCGCAAACTGTGCTTGAAAGACAGCTAGGACCTGTTTAGTAACTGTTTTGAGTTGAGAGGGTTGGGGTATACTCCTATGAATAGTAGTTGTTTTGAGGGTTGAGAGGGTTGGAATGGTAATTGTGATGTGATGTGGCATTGATTATGTGTTATATTAACCTTTTTAATGATTATATTGTGTTTTTCATGTTAATAATTTTATTTGAACATGGTTAAAAAAAATTATACCAAAGAAATTATAACGTCAATACAAGTAATCTCAACCCAAGAATGCAGGGATGATTGGGGTATGCCAGGGTACCGATGTACCCTGGCAACCAAACTAGAGTTTTGTCATTCCGATGTTGGGTTCCTACGGTTGTGGCGGCGACTTAAATAGATGTGAAGCATAATACCAAATCCATTGCCATCAACAAAAATGCGCAGTTGTGATCACATTGAATTTTGACTAAATTTTGTAAATGGGCTTATTTTTAAAACTTGTTACACATCATAATATAAGTTTTGAGCATCGTTGTTGTGAATATCATGTCTTCTATATTGATAAACATAACATTGAGTCCTTTCATCGAATGAGAGAGGGAATGCAATATGCAGATGCAGAATGACATTTGTAAGAAAGGGAAGTTGAAAAGTATAAATTACTTAAAAAATAATAAATCATTATTACTCATCTTGAATAATATGTGTGCTATATATGTATGGTTAGTATAATTTCTCTTTGTATAGTGTTATTAAATTTGTCATGTATGAATGACTTATGCACATTATTACTCCATTCAGGAATAGTAGAGTGGATTCTAGGCAAATATTTGGAAGGTACAGTTAATTAATGGATAATATTCAAAGGAATACAATGTTCTTCATTGAAATTGTAGTTTCTTGTCAGATTTGAGAATAGGATACAAGGTGGCTAAGTAGTTGTGATATTCTCATCAGTAAAATGTACTAATTTAGAAATGTTTGATTACGAATAAACAAACCACTTTTATTCTCTTTGATTTTTACGATCCTAAACCTCATTTTGGTGTGAAAGATATAGAAGTTATTTATTGAAATTATCTAAATCCCAACTTATAGATATTGTTATAGTATCTCGTCTTGACGAGATGATTCCAACGGATCTTATCCATTATCAATCGAATGTTGCTACAGATTTCCATGAATTTTTGAATTGAGGATATTTGGTGTTTGTTAAGCTCAAAATCAATTTTAATGGTTGTTATTAGAAAGAGTTAATCGTGATTAAGGAGATTACTGATGATTAATCCGAACATAGTTAAGGATCAATAATCTCGACTAATACTAATTAATCATATTTAGTGCTATCTAAGTATAATTAGAAAAAATTATAGTTTACATGAGCCAAAATCATGGGCAAAAATATGGGCACGGAAATCATGGTGTTGGAGAATATTGACAAAATCAAGGGCATAAATCATGGGTTTTACTCCTAAATCATGGTGCAAAAACCTCCAAACTAAGGTAAAGAGGTTGAGAGAAGGTGAGAGTGGTCGGGAAGAATACAACTAAACACTACTGGCAAGTAGAGGTAAGATCATTGTGCGAACGAAGCATAATATATTGTGGGAGAAAACATTGGCAGATCTAAGTCATCTCTTCACATTTATTAGCATATAGCCCTTCTTATTTGGGTATATCTTACGGTAAAAAGAAGCTAATCAAAATTCAATTAAAGAAGACATTGTATCAACACATGCATGTGTAAATGTGGGTAGCATATTCCATGCATTAATTATCTTTCTACTAGATAGGAGGCAAATTTGTTTTAATTGGTGGATCAAGATAAGCTTGTCGATTTGGTATAAACATCAAATTGAATGTGAGTGGTCTCTCAAGCATCATTTTAAGTATTTCCATTATATCCTGACCACTAAATTGTAATGTTAAAGCTTTTAGATATCGTTTGATTATACAGTTATACATGTAACATCTTAGTTTGGAAATCAAATAAGTTTTTGTATTCGATGCGCGCAGCTTAGCTTTCAGACCTTTGTATTGAATTAATATGATTATTCAAGTTATAGTGGGAAATCTTAGTTTTTCATTTTTGAACATAAAGAATGTTCAATAGTAATTAATATGTTAGTTTTTAGTTACCTTGCAATATGCAACATAAGTTTTACGTATATCCAGATAGCTTTGTATGCAGTGATATAATTAAGATATTATACACATTACAGCTTTGTAGATGTGTTTTTATGAATCAGTTGAAAAGAAAGAATGTAGAATTAATGAATACCATAGTTGCTCCCATATAAGTCACGAATTAGCCATTAGATATGGTGTATCATTAGATATGACCCTGAACACATTATTAGATATGATAAAACCATTAGATATGATGGCCATTAGATGTGGACTAGAGGACTTCATATCAGTATTCTGTGTACACATAGATTTTGGGCTATATGTAATGTGTTATTTGACCTTTTGTTGTCTTATGTGTATGACTCCGTTTTGTTTCAATATTAATGAATGTAGTGCAACTAGCCATAGTGGTGTTTGATTTCGATAGGTGGAAAAGTCACGCTTTTCATTTCATTTTTATTCTTATAAGTCGTTCGGGAGAGGAATAATGAAAAGGGATAAGGAGGGATAATATATTTTTCTGTTGGTGGAGAGGATAATGAGGAATAAGAAGGGATAAAATGTCTTTTCATCCCCTATCGATGCTTCGAGTTCATGAGTGTATAGGTATATATGCTTCATATACATTAATAAATAATTTCTTTGTAAGTTTCTATTTGATCTTGGGTTAATATAGGATGACCTTAAATGACCAACAACCTTAATAAGGAATAGATCAAGGCTTGAAAATAGTTATAGGATTGTGGGGGAGTGCAAATGAACACTATGAGTCTATCTGATTAGTAGAGGATACAGGACGATGTCTATGTAAGTCTGCGAAATTACACACTAAATTAATTAATTATGTTATTAAATTTGTGAATCATTTAGGAGTTGCATTTCAACTTGCATAATAACTATAGCCATACTTGTGAAATGTACCGCATTGTCGTTGTCCATTTGCAATTCATTCGATCACAAATAGTATTTACAAGATGAATATGAGAGGGAGAGGTCTAAGGCATACGATATGTATGATACATTTTGAAGAGATTCATGTATATATAAAATGCACATTATGGGGTACACATGTCATATGCATTGAATTATCGTTTTACATGGATGGAGTCAATATTGTGATCTATTTGCCATTTAAGATTTTGGGAGAAGACTGAAGGTATGAATAACGAATCGAAAGAAGCAAGAGATCCGATTGACATACATACATACATGCATACATACATATATAGGGAAAAGTCAAAATGAGGTGGCACCTCACCACAATCTTGGTGAGACACTCCATATAATGCTATATCTTGATCTATGGTCATAGACAAAATCACTATATTAAACTTAAAACCACCATCAAAATAACATCCAACTCATCATTTTTAGAAATGAAATTGAATGTTTCATTTGGTTGTGTCATTATCTCATTGCTTATTAATAACTCAAATTTAATTTCTAAATTTAGCATCCATCACGATCATGTTTTTCCATTACTCGAAATTTCTAAAATAAAGACTCGACATCTCTCTCACCCTCCAGTTCTTCATCCACCCTCGATAGAGGCGATGGTTGCACGTGGAGACAATGATAGTGTGTAATGACGGTGGTGGTGGTGCATGGTGTGTGTTCTTAATATTTTTTCACGTTCTTATTTTATTCATCCATTAATCGAGTTCCATGTTAGTTTAGATCGCTTTTGTTGTTTATTTTGATTTAGCTTTTTTTATTTTGATTCCATCTCAATCTAATCTCCGATCAACCTCAATCAGAGATCTTGTTTCTCCTCTATTTGGTTTTTATTTAATATCTCCACTCTTCATTTCTCTTGAATAAATTTCCCTACTGGGATTCTTAACATGTGATATAAATTTAATGGATTTCGTTTATATAAGTTTATCTGATATGTGAGTGGATTGAGCCTTAGATTCTGATGTGTTTTATTCATTTAATAATATGTATGATTTCATGATGGTATCATTGGCATGAAAATAATTTTATATTATAAATTTTAGTAATCGATATTATAAATTATATTTTGATTAATCAATTTTATAATTCCGTATGCATTTTTTACATGTTCTTTTTCTCGAGGAATAAATGATAAATTACTAACCAACTTTTTGTTTTACATGTCAATACATAAATTTTACAATTAGAGCGTAGATTTTACAAAAATTCACGTAAACTTTTCAATGTATGATGAATTTTAAGGGACATGTGATATTGACGAACACATTAAATGAAAGCATAAACGAATTTATACATTAATAATAAATATTTCATTTTACAAAAATCACATGCAATTTAGAAAAGTGACCACGAAATTTATATAAAAATAACATAGTTTACAAACATTGCTCCCACATAATATTTAGCTAAAAAATACTAGGAATTTTTACCCGACAGACCCTATAATCTTTTCTAATTATCTCTACGACCTTTGAAACATCATAATTCCTCCCCCGACCCTGTAAAGTTGCTAACCCTTACCCTACAGACCCTGCGGTTAACCCCCGTTCATTTACCCGTTAAAATTAACCGGATTCCGTTATGTTCTTTTACATTATACGCATTTTGTTTATTAAATTTACGTTGAGTGCCACTCCATGATCCCCTACCGACGATGGAGTCCACCGCCCCGGCCCCCGGCGATGCTGCTCCCTGTAACCCCTCCCCCCCTCCCCGGCGATGCTGCTCCCTGCTCCCCCCCCCCAACCCCCCGGCCGCCCAAGCTCCCTGCCCCCCTGCCGTCGATGGAGTGCCCCCCCCCCCCCCCCCCCGTTGTCCAAGCACCCTGCCCCCCCCCCTCCGGCCGCCCAAGCTGCTCCCAGCCCCCCCTCCCGTCGATGGAGTGCGCCCTCCCCTTCCCCGCAACCACCCCCCCCCCCCCCCCGCGGCTCCCGATGGAGCCCCTCCCTCCCCCCGATGGAGTCCCCCTGCCGTCGATGGAGTACCCCCCCCCCCCCGCCCCCGCCGCCCAAGCTCCCAGCTCCCCCCCAACCTGCCGCTGCTCCTGCTCTCCCCCACCTGCCGATGGAGTCCCCCCCTTCCCCCTCGGATGGAGCCCCCCTGCCGCCGATGGAGTGCCCCTCCCCCCGGCCCCCGGCGATGCTGCTCCATGCACCCCCCGTGGCCGCCGCCGCTGCTACCGCAAGAACGTCAGCCTCTAATTTGCTGGATTTTTTCCCTATTCTTTTTTTTTTATTTTTTTGGCTAATCCTAACCGTTTGATGGTAAATTGGTTAGATTAACTCAAGACTAACCCAAGTGTTTGACTCAAATATAGTTAAAATTTATGGCATGGTTTGTTGGGTAAGACGGAGCAAGTTTACGAGGTCAGGGGAGATTAGGATGTTTCAAAGGTCGTAGAGGTAATTGGAAAAGATTATAGGGTCTACCGGGTAAAAATCCCAAAATACTATATATAAGCATTCCACTTCACAAAAAACCGTATGCATTTTAAAAAAAGACATGATTTTTTTTAAAAAAATCATGATTTACAAACATTGCTTCCACGAATGTTGGATGAAAAAATAGATTTAGCATGTACAATGTCATATATTTTTTTAATTTGAGAACTAGACAAATACACTCCATATTTAATACCTCCTAAAAATAATATGCACGACTGTGTAGCATATTTAATGTGTTTGCAATTTACCCCATCCAATACATTAGGAAATATAGTTGTAATAAAAATCTCATCATTCTAAGAATACTTTCTACATGTACATCAATTAATTAACCCATTATCAAAGCACATATATTTTAGGAATACAACTATACATGACATATTTTTACCAAATTTGGGTTTTTTTGAATATCGACGGTTACGTATTTTTAGTTTACAACATGGGATTGCAAAATATACCAATCTTTTGTAAATTGATAAAAAATATTTGAGAATACGAGCATATTTTTTTGGAAAACTCAATGCCTACTTCTCAACTTCAGTCCAATATAGATTGCTTAATGACATGGATTTACTAGTTAGCATTAATTTAATGCAACCCCATTTTAGAAAGCTTTGTTACACAAAAATCACCAATTATATCATGGAGGTTTTAATCCCAAGCACATATTTATCATCCAATGACCGAAATTACCACCTTTTCAAAATCAAGAAAATATGCCACCTCATTTGAAAGCTTCCTATATATATGATCCTCTTCCTGCATAAATTTCATATTATTAGTACGCAACTAATCAATGTGAGCCAATATTGAAGGAATAATGGATGAAACGTCAAACACCCATTCCGAGGAAAAGTGTACGTGCCATTTGTAGCATCTAGGGCATATCTGAAGGCCCACATGTGTGGGGATGTGTGGTCCATACTTCCAAGGGATATTTACACCCATAATCTTGAGTAATGTTGTAATTACCCCGGATACCTTCTATAACTATGAATAGTGCTTGAATAGTGCTTAATTCTTACACTCATAACCTCGTGTTAACTTTCTTCCAATTTTCCGTTAACTATAACAGTAGCCGTTGGGTATTTTACATTTTATATCCTTTATGTTCCCATTATTTACAAAATGACCACTCCTCATCTTCCTCCCCCTCCCCCACTCGCCTCCTCATCGACTACGCATGACCCCATCTTCCACACCATCGTCTCCCTCCCCAAAGTCCCTTCCCCAACCGCCTCTGCTAGCAAGCTCGAAGACCCCCCCCCCCCGCGCCTCTGCCAGCAATCTCGAAGCCACCCCCCGCCCGCCTCCTCCAACAAGCTCGAAGACCCCATTGCCTCCGCCTGAGCGCCCCCCACGTCGGCCCTCCACCATCATCGCCCCCCGCCCGCCTTCTCCAACAAGCTCAACCCCCCCCCCCCCCCCCGCCTCCTCCAAAAAGCTCGAAGACCCCCATTCCCCCACTGCCTCCACCTGCAAGCTCGAACCCTCCACCATCGTCGCCCGCCCGCCTCCTCCAACAAGCTCGAAGACTCCTTGTCTCCGCCTGCAAGCTCGAACCCTCCACCATCGTCTCCTGCCCGCCTCTTCCAACAAGCTCGAAGACCCCCTTCCCCCTGCCTTCACTTGCAAGCTCGAAGCCCTCCAAGACCCCCCACCCACTACAAGAAAAAACAGATTTTGCTACCACAAATTTGCTACTACAGATGGTGCCTTTGTCATCGCAATTTTAATAACGACTATATTAGGATTATTTTGCTACCGTATTGTAATCGTAGTATAACTAAAGACTATTTTGTGACTATTTGTAGTCGTAATTTGTGGTAGCAAATCTTACCACCACATTGCTACCACATTGTAGTAGCACATGTAGTCGCAAAATTTGGGGTAAATTTTCTAAAATTTCCAAGCGTGTGTGCCTCTCGATCCCAAAGCCCTACCAAATTTGTCTCCCCCGCCCTATTGCTTACTACTATTTTGAAAAGCAAGAAGAAACCCGTGTCCCTCCTCTGACCGTTGCCTCCACTCCATCGACCTTCTTGGCGTCATCTCCATGTTCCTCCTCATCACATCACATGTGCATCGAGGTAACACCGTCCCTCTGGCAACATCCACTCCTTCCATTCACCGTATGTAAATCTCTCTTTCGTATGTAGTTTGCATCATTTATTCTTTGCTACTTTATTTGTTTGTTCCGCCCTATGCGCTTCGTTTTAGTATCACTTAGTGATGTTAGTTTGGTACACACCATCACAACTAGGATCAGTATTCGAACCGAACATGTTCATGTTTGGTTATAGTTTGTCCGATAATAGTTCGAATAATGTTCGTTCGTAGCTTAAAGAATTTAACATCAACTTTAAATTGTAGTTCGATAACTTAACGAATCGAACATGAACTTAGTATAAGTTCGTTTGATAAAGGTTCGAGTTCGATAAAAAATATATATCCTATATATATAAATTGTATTTGCATTGCATAAACATAATATAAAAATGTATTATAAATTGGGAAAAATGGGGCTGCCCCCACCCCCATTTTTCGCAAAATTTTATAATTCTTTTAGAAAAATATCACCATGTATATTCATCCCTATATCCCTCCTATATGCCATTCCAATTTCGTCAGAAACAGAGACTCCTACGATCTCCATCCAGACATCATTTTTATAACGGTCGCAGGATTTTTTAAATCGACCATGTCTGGATGGAGGCCATAGGAGTCTCTGTTTCTGACGAAATTCGAATGGCATATAGGAGGGATATAGGGATGAATATACATGGTGATATTTTTCAAAAAAAATAAAAAATTTTGACGAAAAATGAGGCGGAGCCCTAGGGGACAGCCCCATCAACCCCTTATAAATTTTAATAAATTTAATATACACACCATACCTTATTATATACAGAATATACCCACCCCCACCTTATTATATACACAATATACATACTTAATATATTTGCCATCACTCTTCCAAATCCACACCACACTTATAATTAAGTTGTATATTATTTCACATTATATTTTATATCCTCAATTTCCAAGGGCCACACCACAGTTTACCATTAAAATTCACAATCCCAATTTTCAATTTTCGAGCCCACGTTCCCCCCTATGGATGGTTTTGGCGCTCCTACCCTCCCCTTCAATTTGTGATTCCAAATTCTTTTCCCCCTACGCACTGCCTCTGAAACCCTAGGTTTTCATATACTTGCATCCCACCTGACGGCTGCTACTCGGCCGCCGCATCCCTCTTTGCCTTCTCCGCGACCCCTCTCAATCGACTACCATCTCCGCCAGCGGCCAACTAAGAGGTGCCACCGACTCCACCCCATGCCTCAGTCCCTCATATCTCCGTTACAGCATAATGGAAATGATAAAGATTATTCGGAAGCACGTTTGTGAACTTTCAGTACTATGTGCACTGTTGCATTTGATTATGCTTTCTCATCATTTATTGCTTTAAATTGATGGGTATGATGCATACTTTTATGTTTTTAACGTCCATATGATTTTGATTCCCTCTTCGTAGTTGAGTGCATGTATTATATTAAGACATGTAATCAAACTCTCCCCATCCTCACATTTTTTAGAATCTCCATTTTATTGATTTTTTCTGCAATCACAAGCATCATTCACTATAGAAGAAGAATTGATTAAGAGTTGTGCAGATGGTGGTGATATCACATATATTGATGAATTGATTGAGAGTTGTGCATATGGTAATGATATCACATATATAGATGAATAGGCTTATGGGCATGTATGATGTAAATGTAAACATCTGAAATGGATATAGTTTCTAGCAGACCTGCTTACTCCAAAATTCAAACATGAGGATTTGGTCACGCTGACCAATTATGATTAATATGGAGCAACTTACCTTAATTGGCCTCAACTTAGCTTGTGATCCATGACAGAGAGTTCTAGTTTAGGATAAATCCTAAACCCATATTTCTTGGATACTAAAATCTTCTCATCTAACAAGTTATCATAGGATGTATTTTACAGAGGTGTTATCTTGTAGTTAATTACTAATGATGCCACTATTTAGTTGACTGTTTGGAGCTGCATACTGAAATATTATGGTCGATACTACCAATTGGATGAAAAGGCCTGGAAACAAGCATGAGATTAAATCTGATATTTTTTGACAGAAAAGAAATATCTACAGAAAAATTGCATACGGAAACAAAAGAGATTTTCGAACTTAGTAGTCTGCAACACCAAAATATAAAACAGATTGCTACAGATACAGCCAGATCAAGTGATTAGTATGTTGTGGCAGATATTTTTGATATTGAAACTACATGATTTGGTAAAGGAGATAGGACAATTGAAGTTGTCTTCATAATTGTTTGCAACATCTAGGATTACATCATATTTACATGTTACATAAACTAGTAATTATTACAACATATTTGCAAATATAATTACAATACAACAAATATAATTATAGGTTGGAGAGACATTCATGGTGCCAAATCGGTGGGAGAGATGTTGTTGCCACTTAGGGGTGACGACTACCGACAAGCTGGGCTGGCGAAGCAGGAGGCGTGGCAACCGCTGTGAATGTATGACGGAAGGACGTGCGAGGGGATGAGGGGAGGAGCTGAGGGGTCATCCGGGGGTTTCAGAAAGGGTGGGGAAGGCACGTGCTAAGGAGCAGGAGTCGTGGTGATCTCTCCCTGCAGCTTGAATGACGAAGGGAGTGTGCTTTTGTACTTTGGGAATATGTGAGACTAGAGAGAGAGAATGAGAGAGAGAGAGGCATGAGAATAAGTTTGCTGCAGATAGTGTTTCGGGATGTGGCCAATCATCAACGGTGGGGATCGGTAGTAGTAGACAAGCTGCCTGCTTCACAAAGCAGCATCCCTATCCTCTATAATTATATATGTGATGAGCCTGGATCTTTTTGTGTTAAAAAACTATCGGCAATAGTGTATGATAACATGCTTGTGCCTTGATATATAAAATAATATATGACACGGTAGATAGATGTCAATATGTATAGAATAATATATGTAAAATACATATATGTAATAATATATGTAACACAGAAACAATCTTGTGACACATCTTTACATATAGAATAATATATGTGACGTAGATGTCAATATGTATATAATAATATATGTAATAGCACTACATTGTAGTAGCATGCGTAGTCTCATATTTGTCTGCGAATTTTTAGGCGCGCGCGTAGTATGCGTAGTCTCAAATTTTCAGATCATGTGATAATTACCTATTATGGATGCATTGTAGGTAGAACAATGGATGCGACAAGGGATTGGATGTACAATCGCTTAGTGAATGGATCTATTTGCATGCCATTTCTCCTAGGTGTAGAAGGCTTTCTTAATTTTGCATATGCCCAAGGAGATGGAATAGTCGATGTAGATGGGAAGATAATTTGTCCGTGTATGCAATGCAAATTGATGAAGAAACAAGCTAGAGACATTGTGGCAGGACACTTGTGCACGAAGGGTTTTGTCGATGATTACATATCTTGGTATGCACATGGAGAGACACGTAATACTTATAAAGAGAGCTCTCAGACTCCAGAGAATCCTTTTGTTGAGATGGTGATGGATGCATCATGTTTGAATTTTGATCCTTCTATGGATTACATATCTTGGTATGCACATGGAGAGACACGTAATACTTACAAAGTTTGATTTTACATTATCATTTGTAAATTTGTATTGACGACTATTATGTTGGCATTATAGCTTGGAGCTGATAAACGTCCTCCAACGTTTATCAAATGGTGGACTGCGACTCATACAAGTGGAGGGGATTGGGCTACACCTGAATCAAAGGCGGTGTTGGTATATTTCTTATCACTTATATATTTTTTAGTTCTTTCATATTAAACTAAAAAAATAATTTGTAGGATTGTTACATGGACTTGTATAGAGCCAAGTTTGGTGTTTCCATTTCCGATGAAGAAATAGACTTCAATGATAGCTTATGGAAAGAAGTCATCAGTGAGCGTGATGTGGGGCCTAATAGAAGGCAAACTTTGGGTGGTTTGCCACCTAAGTTAACATCCTCTACTAGTTCTAATGGAGCATCTGGTTTTTTTGAGACACCCTCAACATGCAACATGCCGACATCTGATGTATCCAAGACTGAGTTTGTACAACTCACACAGACAGTGAGTGTGTTGGTGAATAAGGTGGATGATATTCATTCAAACTTAGGCTCTTTCAACAAGTTTGTTAAGGCCATTGACCATTTGAGGTATGTAGCTAACATTTTCATTATCATACAATTTTGGATCGTAGTTTAATAAATGAATTATTTTTCTAGCATTTAAATATCCCTTTTGTGCTTTGTAGAAAAATGCAATCAAGACTTGATCATGAGGAAATGGAAGAGGATGACGATGAAGATGAAGAAGATGAAGAAAATGAGGAGGAGGTTGACGACCATGAGGAGAATGAGGACGATGTCACGACATACAGGGTATCACAAAGGAAGGGGGTTATCATTTCAGAATATAGGGAGAATATGAAGAAGAGAAAGGAAAATCCAAAGGATAAAGGCAAGGCCAAAAAAGATAGTGTGTTTACCAAGTGGAGGAAAAAGAAACCTTTGTATTAGATATTTTATCTTTTAAATTTGATTTTATAAAACTTCGAGTCTTGTCTTTTTTATTTTTAATATGTATGACAAATGTAGCTCTGCATGAACTATTGCACATTATAATTTTAGATGCATGTCTCTATGTTAATAGTGTTTCTACTTTGTGATGATTTCTTTGATGGTATAAGCAGTCAGAATCGAAAGTATTATATTACTGTTCAATATTTACAGGATAAAAATCCTAGGAAGGACCATGTTTAGATTATTTTTTTTCTTTTATAATCAGAATTTGCGACTACTATGGCACTACATTGCTACTACTATGGTAGAACTATAGGGATAAAGTGGTAACAAATTAGTGCCAACGTGGTAGTAAACAGCTGTGATAAGTTCCATAAGGTCGTTATGCCCTCATGTATATGTGGTCCCTTAGTAGTCGCAAAGTCATGCCTAAATGATCGCAAATTATTGAAAATTTACCACTACTTTGCGACTATAATATGACTACTTGCGACTTTTATTGCGACTACGACTACTACCACAGTTTGGTCTCAAAGAGTTTGCGACCATTTCGGCGCGACTACAGAATTTGCTACCACATGTGGTAGCAAACTTGTGTTGCTACCATTTTGCAACTATTTTACCACTCTTTTGCTACTACAATTGTAGTAGTAAAATCTGCTTTTTCTTGTAGTGACCTCACCCCCCGCCTGCTTCCTCCAGCAAAGGTCGTCGACCACCATCACCCACCTCCAACAAAGCTCGAAAGCCCCCCCCCCCCCTGCTGCCTCCTCCAACAAAGCTCGAAGACCCCTCTGACCCCCGCCAGTAAACCCCCTCCTCCCACCGCCTTCGTCAATAAGAACCCCCGCCTTCAAGCTGCCTGCAAGCTCGTCCTCCTGGAAGTTTTTTTCCTTTTCCTTTTTTTACATTAATCCTAATCGTTAGATCATGACTCGGTTAGATTAACTCAATCGTATGGTTGATTTAAAGAACTAAACTAACAGAAGGTTATGCGTGTAAAACAGAGCATTTATTCAGGGACACATGTGTAATTCGTGATTATAAAGGGTATCTGGGGTAATTATGAAATTACTCAGAGTTATGGGTGTAAATATCCCTACTTCCAAATAGTGAGAGTATGTTAACATTTACATTTTTTAAATACAAAATTCACTTTCAAATAAGATCGCTACTATGAACTATATAATGCGAAATATATAATGTTCCATTCAAAGAGTGTTCGACTTTTGACGCTAAAATTTAACAAGCGGTCATTGATGAGTGGCAAGCGAGGTCGAACTATAGTTCATCAAACTCTTGGTGGAGCACTTGTGGATTTTCGTGTGTTTATGGACTTCCGCCCTCACAATATGCACAACCAGCACCACCTAGTTTTAACCAGATAGATTTTTATCTAATGTTAGAAAATGTTCAAGACCCAATGAATGATGTGGGGACATTAGGTAAGATGTGTAACATCTCGAAGGAAAGGTGGCAAAGTCGAAGTAACATTTGTAGTGTATGTCATACTATTAACAATAACTTGCTTTTATATAGTAAGGAAAGAACAAATGACTCTACTCACGATGACAAAGATGATGAAGACAATGATTGTGGTGAGGACAACGAGGATAACATCAACAATGTATCGGCATGGGGAGAAGTTGCATAGCGACACCTCATGGTGGTGGTGGTGATGGAGTTGTTTTATACAAGAGGGAAGATGAAGGAAGAAGAGCCTGGAGAAAAGGATAAGAGAAAGAGAAAGCCCCTTCTTGCGATGGGAAAGACATGAGATATGTTTTTATATTGCAGTCCTATTTAGCCTTTGAATGCTTTGTAAGAAACATCTATCATTTTATATCCAATGGCTTGACTGTAGTTGCCAATGTTTTTGTAAAGTGTGGAGGTACATGTGGTAGATGAATGTATGTGCATATATGTGCTGAGGTACAAGTGATGTCAAGCGGATCCTCTGCTGTGCAGCAGGATCTGCTGTAACCCAGGAGCGTGTGTGAGCTGCTCGATCGAGATCGAGCGATTCGAACAGTAAGGGCCCACAAAACTCTTGATTTCGTGCGAACCGCTCGATCTCGATCGAGCGGCTCACGTACACTCCTGAGTTACAGCAGATCCCTACTGCCCGTTCCCACAAGTGGTGTGTGCATATGTGTGCCTGCGAATGAACATGGGTACGTTTGGTACGCGAGTTAAGATGGGTTAAACTAGTAGGGGGTAACCCGTTTTTGTGTTTTAGTATTTGCATAGAAGGTTAATCTGGGAGTGGGTTTGCGATGGTTTGTTGTGATATAATTGTACTGAAGTTTGGAAAAGTGAGTAGTTATTGTGATGCAATTGTATTTGAGTTTGAAAAAATAGGTAGAAGTTGAGTAGTTTATATTTTTTAGATGATATGATAGTATAATATATTATTTTTTTTGGAATAAATAAAAGAGAAACAATTTATTTAATGTACGAGAGAAAAAGTGGACCCTATATGAGAGAAAAAAAAAGAAAGGTTTGTGGGGGTAAATCCCACAAAGGAAGAGTTAACCCCCTAACCGAACATGCTCCAAAGGTTTGTCCCCCATGTTTTTCCTTATACTCATGATATTTCTCTTTCTCTCAGTGGGACCCACTCCAATGGCATGTGTACCTCAATCAAAACGTTACTAGAGCGCCCTTCCAAAGTATTCATTGAGGCGTATTTTTTTCAAAAAAAATTATCCACCTACTAAGAACATACCGTTGACAACGACAGAGCGGTTTCTCTACATTTAACTAGGGAATAGGGGTGTAAACGGATCGAACCTGAGCGAACCTATATTTTTTAGGTTCGGTTCGTTTATTTAATCGAGCCTAAATTTGTGTTCAGGTTTGGTTCGTTTATTTTCGAATAGAATCCGAATCGAACCTAAGCGAATATCGAACTTAAGAATTCAGAGGGAGTGAAAAGAAGAGAAATGAATATATATATGTGTGTGTGTGTTTACAATTAGAATAAATATTCATTTAGTTTTTTTCTTTATCTAACTCTATATGTGTGTGTGTTTACAATTAGAATAAATATTCATTTAGTTTTTTTCTTTATCTAACTCATCTTGATCTTTTGAAAAAAATAGCTTAATATGGATTCATCTCTTTGAAAAAAGTATAATTATAATATATTTTTACATCTATTCCGATGGGGATAAGGAATAAGAATAATATGGAGATATTCGATAAGTAAGGTTTATACGTGTTCTGTTGATTTGAAGATAAAGAAGGGAAAAATACTAGACACATAGATGCTGGATGTTGTAAACGCGATGTGACTATTTATTTTTGGATAGTTTATACTGAGATAAAACCTACTTATTCCTTAAATATCCAGTTATCTCTAGACAAAATTCACTTATCCTGAGACAAAATTGGCTTATCTCAAAATAAGGTCCACTTCTACGGATACGAATTTGTAAATATGTATATGTGCATGTTTATCGAGCTTTTAACGAATCGAACCTGACCGAACCTATGATTTTTAGGTTCGATTTGTTTATTTAATCGAGCCTAAACTTGTGTTCATGTTTGGTTCGTTTATTTGCGAACCGAATCTGAATTGAACTTTTAGCGAGCCGAACCTGAGCGAATATCGAACTCGAGAATTTTCTTACAGCCCTACTAGGGAAGCCGCGATGAGAATCTGGATGCGCACCAACCATCCTCTACTCCCTTGCGTCACAAAAGGTGCTGTAAGAGGAGAAGATAGGAATCGAAGCACTCCTCCCCATGCACGTTTTGGGAACCTTCCGATTAGAGTTATCTTTGGTCAGAAGAGGAAGATCAACAAACTACAACGAATCAAAGAATATATATGACCGAGACAAACAAACGATGCACAGAGAGATTCAAACGTAAAGATTACACGCGAACAACGTTCTCCAACTCAGAGCATCATGACCTTGAATTCGTGGAAGCTGAGGACCCCATCGCCATCCAAATCGAAGCTCCGGATCATGAACTCGCACTCGTCGATCTCCTTGGAGCTGCCCAACCGGTCGAGGGCCCTCCTGAGGCTCGTCGGCGTTATGCAACCGGTGCCTTCCATCGCGTACACGCCGAAGGCCTCTCTCAGCCCCCTCTCCCGCTCCTCCTCCCCCTCCTCCTCCGCCACCAGAGCCACCAGGTCCTCCAACCCCAGCTGCCCGTCGCCGTCCGAGTCCACCGCCTCCATCAGCTCGGCTGCGTCGTCCACGGGCAGGTCGTGCCCGATGTTGCGCATGCACGTCGAGAGCTCCCAGGGGGATATCTTGCCGTCGCCGTCCAAATCCAGCCGCTGGAAGAGGTGGACGCAGTGCTCGTGCACCATCTTGGTAATGGTAATCTCTTCGTTAACCGAGATGTGATCAAACTATGGAAATGGATTGAGCAGAGGGCGTTGGTGTGTGTGTGTATATAACATGTAGACGAGGAGCAGAGGAGAGAGAGTTGTGGGGGAAGCTTCGTAGATTTTCGCGGGAAGAGTTGGAGGTATCGCAATGGACGCGGATTTGTAATTGTTTGTAATTGTAATACGTGGAAGACTGACCGTCGATGCCCACTTATTTGGAATATTGGCCCTCTCGTTTGCTTCTCCTTTATTTCCATTCTCAACATTATTTTGCATTTTTATATTTATTTTAAGTAATAGTAAACGATAGAGATCAGTGTTTTTGAAACAGGATCGGATCGGTCGATTCGATCGGTCTTACCTGTGAATCGGGTTTGGACTGGTCCGGTTAACCGGTTTATGCCGGTTCGGCTCAATTATCTAAATTTTAATTAATCCGTCCGGTTCAACCTATTTTTTGACCCGATTTAACCAGGTTCAATCGAAGTTGAACCACATTTAATTTTTAAATTATTTAAAAAATTTTGTTGGTAGTGGAAGTTGAACCCATGACCTTTAATTACCTATTTCACACTTCTAAACTACACTAACACAACTTTTTGCATGTATTGGATTTTAAATATAATTAAACTATTATCATGTTACAAAGCATCTAGTCCAAATAATATATATATATATGATATGTATGATATTTGATGGTGTATAAGAAAAATATTTTATGTATAAAGTGAAATATGTACATTATTTATATATTTTATATATATTTCAAGTATATTAAGTGTATATTATATATATATACTATTTCATTTCGGTTTGATTAAGCCGGTTCAACTACTTTTTTTTCACCGGTCCGGTTTAATCTGATTTTAAATAATTATGACGTCATCATCCGGTTGAACAGGTTTGATTACATGGTTCGACCCGATCCGACCATTTCAGCAAGGTTTTCGGTTCGGTGTCCAGTTCGGTTTCAAAAACCTTGATAGAGACGCGCGTAATTTTGTGAAATTTTGCAGCTCTCGGTTTTTAAAATATTGCAGTTTTACTTTGTTGCTAATATATTTAATTTGCAGTACAACATCCTAATGAGCTTCTCTTTGGATCTCTTTGTTTGATTGCAAAGTTATCCCGAGGTAATCAGGCATACTTTACTATATCCATGTATTTCTGGGTTAGTTATATGAACCATACAATTTCTTTGTTTAAATATTTTTTAACCATGTTCAAATAAAGAAATTAACATAAAAACATATTATAGTCATTAAAATAAGTTAATATAACACACAATCAATGTCGCATCACATCGTATTTATCACTCCAACCGTCTCCAACCCTTCCAACGATCCAAACCCAATCTAGTTACTAAACATGCACGTAGGCTCTACCACAACAGAGGTTGTTATGCCTCTTTTTTTGCGACCGTCCAACCTTATTGATCGAACACATGCATATTTATCTATGGGTATGCTAAATTTCATATTTGATCCATGCCTATAATACATCCATTTTAAGCAATCAAGATCTTACATACTCCAAGTATACGTAAAAAATAGTTGGATCTTAATTGTTTGAGATGAATGAGTAGGGTATCATATGGAGATGAATGAGTTGGGTATCACAACACCTCAAACATAGTTACACACATAATACTTACAAGGTGTAAACGTGATGGTTGCTGATAAAAAATTAATGATAATTAACTAAAATTATAAAAAATAGTAAAAGATAAGTGTTGCTATATGCACCATCGCTAATGAGATAACAACAGATATGACATTCATCGCTAATTTCAAGTACAAAATTAATTTCACAATGATTAATATCATTTTTATATATTTAACAACATGCAATATAGCGGCTGATTTAAAAAAAACTTCACAATAAATCCAATTTGTTGTATTTTTTTTGAAAGTATGTAATTATTACTTGACAACTTGAACTTAATAATTTATCAAAGCGTGAATATGAATCCGTGTCCAACAAGTATTAATCGGAGCAGATATATCATCGATAATAATGCGGATCTAAGCTCGAAACGTTGCAGTGGTGACCTCAAGCTGCTTCGCAAATTCTTCATCAATTTTCTAACCTCAAGCTGCCTATTTTATTAGCTTAGCAATAAACGCAAAAGTACGGGCATAAAGTTTAATAGGGATCTCAGGAGAATCACATGTTCATTGCATCCAACATGAGATGGAGAAATACACAAAGAGAGAGAGAGAGAGAGAGACTATGAGATGGAGACATTCCTCTTTTCCGCGCAATTTCGTAAAAGGAAAAAATAAATAAAACAAGGACAAAGAGTGTACGGCTTTATTATCGCACTAAATAATGAGAACAGTGTGCATCTACATAGAAAGTTCCTATTTTCAGAGGAATTATGAACCCCCACTATTTCGGTATTTTGCATCCACACACCTCAAAGCTCCCCTTGCTGGATGTTTTTACATCTGCATACGGATTGCAAATGGTCCGTTGTGTTTATCATATTCTTAAAAAAATAGATACATTTAAGTGGATATAGATATGATACGATTGATATTTGAAATACTGCATACATTAGATTAAATATAAATGTATCACATGGATTATACATGATATAAATATAATAAATATACTTATTTCCAATGCTTTTGAAATCGAACTGGACACCGAACCGGAAATTTTATCGAAATGATCGGATCGGGTTGAATCGTGTAATCAAACCTGTTCAACTGGATAATGACATCATCATTATAAAAAAATTAGAAGCGGGCCGGTGAGAAAAAAAGTGGTTGAACCGACTAATCAAACCGAAATAAAATACAATATATATAAAATACAAACATAAATATTATTGAAATATAAATAAAATACATAGACAATGTATATATGTTTCACACTATACATAAAATATTTTTTCGTATGCACCATCAAATGTCAAACGTATCATATATATATAGGATAAAATGGGGTTGCCCCTTTGGAGGTAGCTAACTTGGCTCCCCCTGCGTAATTTCGCTCGTTTTTTTATTGTTTTTAAAAATTTCTTCCGTGGATTTTCATCAATATATCTCTATATTATGTCATTCAAATTTCGCTTGAAATAGAGACTCCTATGGCCTCCATCCAGAAGGGTCATTTTTAGCAATTCTGTTACCGTTAAAAAATGATTGTCTGGATGAATGTTGTAGGAGTCTCTGTTTTGCACGAAATTTGAATAGCATAATATGGGGATATAGTGATGAATATTCACGGAAGAAATTTTCAAAAAAATAAAACTAAAAAATGGACGAAATTACGCGTGTGGAGCAAGTTAGCTCCCCAACCCATATATATATATATATATGAGGATGTGGAGCTAGCACCAAGGTGCATGTAACCTTTCATACACCGACGCTTATATTTTCCACATTTTTTAACTTTTTTGAAAAATACCACCAAGTATATTTATCCATATATCCCTCCAATATGTCATTCGAATTTCGTCAGAAACAGAGACTCCTATGACCTCCATCTAGAACAGGTCGATTACAACAATTCTAAGACCGTTAAAATCACCTGTTCTGGATGGAGGTCATAGGAGTCTCTGTTTCTAACAAAATTCGAATGACATATTGGAGGGATATATGGATGAATATACATGGTGATATTTTTCGAAAAAGTAAAAATATGCGGAAGATATAAGCGCCAGTGCATGTAAAGTTACATGCACCTTGGTGCAAGCTCCCCATCCTCTCTCTCTCTATATATATATGTATTATTTTGATTAGTTGCTCTATTTTAAGTATATTTAAAATCTACTATAAATAAAGTTATGTTAGAGTAATTGATTAGGAGTTTGAAATTTGTAACCAAATGTTATTGGTTCAACTCCCACTACTATTACGCGTCGTGTGTGCAAGTGTGTATCCATTTAAATATAGATGCAGATGTCAAAATCCGATAAAACAGAATCGACGATGGATCGGATATGAATTTATCCTTATCCATTTGCATTTCTAGTACATTATTCCGTCTTCATCGTATTAAAGGCGTCTGCAGTGAACTTCTAATACCCATTCATTATCGCTACAACATCGAGTTTCCAAATAGATATTAAGTTACACGACTTTCAACTGGTTCCTTCGCATTATTCTGTTCGTGTTAGTTGAAGAGTGTATTCTACTTATTAGCTGAATGCAGACACAATAAACTTGCTGTTCCTGATCAATCAAAGATCAGAAAAGTCCAATTCTGGTGAGCAATATATGGCGATCTAGATTAGCTAGTATCTCTACTGTCAGTCTCTTCCATTGAGGAACAAACCGTCAGACCCGACGCCATGCATGCAAGAGATGGAAAGGAGCTAAACCTAAACCTGCTTAAATCATCTGGCAATTGAGGACGAGGACTTCTATTCTGGAGAATAATATTATTTCAAATCCTAGTGGTCAAAAGGTGGAAAAGCAGTGCTTGATACCGCCATTGAAGGACAAGCTTATACGGCAGAGACTATGAACTCTGGTCACGAATGTGCCACATCCAATGTGTGATACTCCGAAAGGTTGAATTATTTGTGCCGTTTAAAACAGTGACAGAACTTGCACACCCAATTCCTTTGGTCGTTATTTGTGGAAGAGGTTGGCATTCAGATATTTATAGTTGTAGAAACGACAAAGAGATCAAGCACAAGACAACGATTTATGTGGAAAACCCTTCGATCAAGGAAAAATCACGGGGGCACAGTAATCCTAATAGGATTCTCTTCACTCATACACTCCAAAGCAGGGGGGTGAGTACATAAATAAGAGCCCGGGGTAAATGGTCCCTCACCCAAAGATCCATTTACCCGCCAAATAATATAAAAACTCAACACTCCCCCTCGAGTTGGACATACATGTCAACCATGCCCAACTTGCCTACATTCAACTCGTATTGCACAGTAGGCAGCCCCTTTGTGAAGAGGTCAACAATCTGATCTTCGGATTTCAGGTAGGACAGACACAACTGTCCATCATCATTTTTTTTCGCGAATAAAATGTCGAACGATCTCCACGTGTTTGGTTCTATCATGCATCACTGCATTGTTTGCTAGATTTATAGCGGCTTTGTTGTCACAAAACATCTTCATAGGCATATCAGCTTCCGTCCCTAATTCTTTTAATAGCAACTGTAACCATAATACTTTTGTCACGCCATTAGCAAGTGCCCTGTATTCAGCTTCTGCACTTGACCTTGAAACAACATGCTGCTTTTTTGCTTCTCCAAATGACAAGGTTCCTACACAAGTACACAACATACCCAGAAGTGGATCTCCTATCATCAACAGATCCAACCCAATCAGCATCAGTATATCCTTCAATGATAACATTACTTTGTTTCTTGAACATAAGCCCTTTACCAGACACTTCTTTATGTAGCTCAAGATCCTGTTGACAGCGTTCACGTGGACGGTAATAGGAGCATGCATAAATTGGTTGACTATATTCACTGCATATGTGATATCAGGTCTTGTGAGAGTAAGATAGATCAATTTTCTAACTAACCTCTGACATCTACCTTTCTCCTCATCATCGAGTATTTTCCCATCCTTTTTACTCATTTTATGGTTAGCCTCCACCGGATAAGCAGCAGGTTTGCAATTAGCCATTCCTGAGTCACGAAGAAGGTTAAGGGCATAATTTCGTTGATTCAAATACATACCTTGTGGAGATCTAGCCATCTCAATACCAAGGAAGTACTTCAGTTGTCCCAAGTCTTTCAATTCAAATTCTGCTGAAAGAATCATTTTTATGCTAGACAATTCCTCTTCGTCATCACTAGTAAGGATCATATCATCAACATATACCAGAAGGATAGATTTCTTATGGCCTTTCCTCTTGATGAATAGAGTATGATCTCCATTAGCCTGTTTGTAACCATTTTTTATCATCACAATCATGAGTCTTTCAAACCAAGCTCTTGGCGACTGTTTTAGACCATACAGTGTCTTTTTCAGCTTGCAACATTTACCCATTTGATCATATCCTGGTGGCATTTTTATGTAAACTTCTTCTTTGAGACTTCCATTTAGGAAGGCATTCTTTACGTCCAGTTGATGCATTTTTCAGAAAAATTGAACTACAAGACAAATAATAACTCTGACAGTGTTCATTTTTGTAACAGGCGCAAAGGTCTCGAGGTAGTCAATATCATATTTCATACTGTAACCTCTTGCAACCAATCGGGCTTTGAATCTATCAATTTTACCATCAGCCTTATACTTGATTGTGTAAACCCATTTTGAACCGACCAAGTGAGCGTATTTTGGAATTGTCACAATATCCCAAGTATCATTTTTCTTTAGAGCCTCCATCTCCTCCTTCATAGCTTTTGCCCACCTGGGGTCACACTGGGCTTCACTGAATTCTTGGGAATAACATGAGAACAGTTACGAAGCTTTTATAGTTCGAGCTTACTCGAGAGTAAGAAACATAATTTTCCATAGGATAACGAGAAGAAGGCCTAGTTGTTCTTGTTGCTTTCCTCAAAGCAATAGGAAGTTCCTCTTCTACATCTTCAGTATCACTAACCATGTCATTCAAGCAATTGTCAGTGTTCTCAATCAAATCATCATGAGAAGAGGAATTACTTACAATGTGATCATGACTTAGATCATCCGAGGAGAGATTGGGATTATGGTTTGGCATCATATTGTCATCCATAGTCTCTCGTCTGTGATCATCGTCCATCCTCTCAGCATTGTTATCTATACTCTCATGTCTACCAGTACTGTGACCACAAGGAATAACAACTTCATCATTGATCACATCGCAGCCTTCATTCATAAAGTGGCGCTCATCTTTATTTTTCTCAACAGTCGTTTTACTGCACTCCCCCTGAGAAAAATTCTCTGCATAGTAAAAATCATGCTCATTAAAAGTAACATCCCTTGTAACATGAAGTTTCCTTTCAATTGGGCCGTAGCATTTGTACCCTTTTTGTGTACTTGAGTATCTAAGAAGATACACTTCAGAGATCGAGGGTCCAATTTCCTCTAGCCAGGACCAGAAATGTGAACATAGCAAACACTCCCAAAAACCCTAAGAGTTAAGTTGAAAGGAACCTTATCATGGTGTAACATTAGAAATGGAGTATTTTTTCCAACCACATTAGACGGACGTCTATTTATCAGATAAACAGCAGTGAGACCAGCTTCTCCCCAATACCTTTTTGAAGTATTTCTTTGGAAAAGAAGGGCTCGTGTAACTTCTAATATGAGCCGATTTTTTCGCTCAGCAATGTCGTTCTGTTGAGGCGTGTATTTACAAGACGTTTCATGAATAATTCCATTATCGTTAAGGAATGCACTAAGAGGTCCCTCCAAATACTCCTTAGCATTGTCAGACCGTAATACTTTTACATTTGTGTTATACTGGGTTTTTATCATGTTGACAAAGCTTCAGATTATACTTGGAACCTCACTTCTGTTCTTCATTAAGTACACATAGGTGAACCGAGAATAATCATCAATAAAAGTCATAAAATAGCGATGGCCTCCCAAACTTTGCAGATTCGATGGTCCCCAAACATCCGAATGAACAATATCAAAAACAGACTTGCTTTTACTATTAGATATAGGACAAACAGTTCTAGTTTGCTTTGAGAGCTCACACACTTCTTAAAAACGAATATCTGTTCCAACTTTATTGTATAATTTGGGAAATAAAAAAGATAGAACATGATAACCAGGATGTCCAAGACGCTCAAGCCATCGCTTCAGGGCCAACCTATCATCAGATTCTTTTGCATTAGTTGCAGCAACCCAAGCAGAAACCACACGTGCAGGAAGATGATAAAGACCATCAACAGCCAAACCAATCCCAATCTGCTTCCCCGTCACCAAGTCCTGCAACACACACGATGTCTCATCAAAAATTAGTCGACAATGCAGATCTTTAGCAATTCGATACACAGAGAGTAAGCTAATTGGGAAATCAGGGACATGAAGAGTATCTTTTAACATAAATTTATCTATGATAGATATACTCCCTTTTCCAGCGACAGTAACAGAAGACCCGTCTGCCAATTTTACTCGTTCTCTCCCCGAAGCGAGTTTATAATCAAGAAACATTCTAGCATTCCCTGTCATATGATCAGAAGCGCCACTATCGATAATCCATTCATTATTAAATAAATGATTACCTTCAGTTTTCTTCACGGCCATTTCAGTACTCACAATATCAACATCATTAGAAGTCCTAGATATTTTTTTGCACATAGGTGTGAAGTTCTTTGGTTTGCTCCTCGGTCAACTTCTTGCTGTCAGCAGCCATAGCAATGGGTTTCTTCTCTCTGTTACCCTTCCTTTCCGGATGAAGTTCTCAGCAATACTCGATTCTATGACCAGTCTTTTTGCAATGAGCACATTTTTTGTCTTTCCAGTAGCCACTTTTGCCCCCTTTACATGACCAGTCTTTTTGCAATGAGCACATTTTTTGTCTTTTCAGTAGCCACTTTTGCCCCCTTTACTGAGTAGAGCAAATTTCTCAAAAGATGAGACATGTTCGTCTCTCATTGAGATACGCCGCTGCTCCTCAGATTCGACTGCATGATAGATCTCCTCAATGTCGAAGCCAACCCATGTTGTGAGAAGCTGACTTCTGGTAGATTCAAAATCACTGATAAGGACACCCAGGAAAATGAAGATCCTCTGTTTTCATACCTCCTCCCAAAATTTCTTCTGATCTGTTGGACTAGTCCACGAGTCATCACAATAGTAGTCAATTTCCTCCCATTTTGCTTTCAACGCAGCATAATACCCTGCAACAGACATATCCCCTTGTTTTATATTGTAGACTTCCCTACTCAACTGATACATCCTTATATCATGTTTTTTCTGACCATACATGCTCTCAAGAGTGAGCCATTGCTCTCGCGCAGATTTCTTCCTTAGCACCAACGGTTGAATTTCAGAAGAAATAGCATTTATAATCCAATTTCTGCACTAGCTATCCTCGATGCACCACTGATCATACAACTTATCAGTAACAGCAAGGGGCTTTTTCCGTCCATCAATGTAGCCTCCGCGACCTCTCGAGGCTAACGCAACTTCCATAGCCGCGGACCAAATCAAGTAATTATTTTTTGTTAATTTGATCATCGTAATATTCGCAGGGATATTCTCAAACTTGAAGGCCATAGGCTCCCCAATGACTTTTTGAGCCATAGAAACAATAGTCAGCAACAGATCAAAAACAAGGCTGAAAGAATAACTCACAGGGAGACCAGAGGGGTCTTTGCAGACGCAGGGAACAGGGGCCGCGAATCAGAATAAAACTCTACAGCAGCGCGATCAAACACCGCAGCCCGTGCACAGAGGTGGCACAGTGGCGAAGTGAGGTGCGCGCAAGGTAGAGAAGGCGCACGCAGACAGACGCATACACCAGGGCTGAGGAGGCGTGCACATCACCAGGGTGGAGGAGACACACGCACCAGGGGCGAGGAGGGCACACACGTCCCGTCAGAAGGGCGCACCTGCAAGCAAGTGCAGAAGCCAAGGCGCGAGGGCGAGCGGTCGCAAGGGCACGGTCGCAAGGGCACACCTGAGGTGCGAGGGCGCGGTCGCAAGGGCGTACCTGAGGCGCGAGGGCGCGCGATCGCGAGGGCGAGGGACTAAGGGCGCGAGGGGTCGCAAGGCGCGTGGGCGCGCGGGGGGGTCGTGACCTTCGAACCTCAAGACCTCCGAACCTGACCGGTCCGAACCTCAAGATCGGGTGGAAGGAGCGACGCTCCTCCTTTCTTCTCCAAGCAGGTGAGGGCGGCGGCAGTCCTTGATTCCAAGCAGGGAATGGCAGCGTCAGAACACGCACGAGACGATGGAGTGACATGAAGCAGCGGAAGGAGGGGTGATCCGATCTGGCTCTGATACCATGTAGAAACAACAAAGAGATCAAGCACAAGACAACGATTTACGTGAAAACCCTTCGATCAGGGAAAAACCACGGGGGCACAGTAACCCTAATAGGGCTCTCTTCACCCATACACTCCAAAGCAAGGGGGGTGAGTACATAAATAAGAGCTCGGGGTAAATGGTCCCTCACCCAAAGATCCATTTACCCGCCCAATAATATAAAATCTCAACAATAGGAACAAGGAGACTTTATCTCGGGATAACAACCATTTATCTCTGGATTGATAATTCTTGGCTAAGCACTGCCATACAAGGGGAAGATCTCCCTCCTCCCCCAGAAAAAAAGGATTGGGAATTCTTTCTTTCCCCCACGCGAACTCCAGTGTACTGAAAATTCGCCTGCCCGAGGACACGCACCATGCTGATGAAACGTGGTAAAATCGGTATTTTCTGCGCTTCCTCGTTCAGGTCTCCTGATATCTTGGTGGGTGATTGAAGGAAGTCTGCATATATATGGATCTTGAGCTGCTCACATCAGATTGTGCTTCTCTTTGTCAATGAAGTGCAAGAATAGGAAAAATTGTAAGAAGAGCATGCTCGTCGTCTATCTGATCAACATGAAGATCAGTCGTCTATATATAGTCCCACTCATGGTAAAAAATTCAGCCAATAAAGTTTCAGTCGAATGACTGGATCAGAGTTCCGACGACGAAGACTTCGCTCTGCGCATGTAGCTGGTAGAGTGTGGGGACATGAGAGGGGCGAGCGAGATGGAAGAAGCATATGTAGCATTTTCCATATTATGATCACAAGGATCGATGCTGCGAAGATTCGAAAGAAAAATCAAATATGGATGATGATGATAAGATTTTTCCTTACCTTAAGAAATCCTATGGAAAATAACCATCAATTAATTACTGTCTCAATCTAGAATGCCTAATCGTTTCAGACAATCTAAACGGAAGGAGGCACCTGACCTCTCCGACAGAAAAATATGTATCCAGGCTGGTGAGATAAAAAATAGAAAGTGTTGAGAGTGGGATTTGAACCCACGCCCTTTCGGACCAGAACCTTAATCTGGCGCCTTAGACCAACTCGGCCATCTCAACTTGTATGCTGGCAAAAACCTTTATCTATATATATAACAACATACACAACAATAATTAGTTTGTCAGTTTGTTCTTCTGTGTCTATAGAATATAAATGGCAAAGGTTTCCCTTACCATCCAAGTTGAGATGGCCGAGTTGGTCTAAGGCGCCAGATTAAGGTTCTGGTCCGAAAGGGCGTGGGTTCAAATCCCACTCTCAACACTACACTCTTTTTTCTCACCCAAACTTCTTACGAGTTATTACATTTTGCCATCCGATCCTCTCCTCCTAGAATTTGTTGTTACATTCTCACAACACCGCCATCGTGATAGATATGCCGGTCAGTAAGTATGCTTTAGTACGTTAATAATTAATAGACACCTGCTGGTTAATTAGGTACCGTTTGGATGACGGGTTACCTGTGGGTTAGGGGAGTTTACCCTCTTAACCCACATCCCCCTCTCTCCCCGCGGGCCCTACTTTATTCTTTTTTAAAAAAATTAAATAAATCAATTTTACATCATCAATCCTATCAAAAAATAATATATTATACCATCATATCATATAAAAATTATAAACTACTCCACTTCTAGTCACTCTTCCAAACTTCAATACAATCACATCACAATAGCTACTCACTTTTTCAAACTTCAATACAATCATATCACCACAAACCCACTTCTAACCCACCCCCAGTTTAACCCTCTATCCAAACACGAAAATCCAAAAACGGGTTACCCTCTACCAGTTTAACCCGCCTTAACCCGCCAACCAAACGCACCCTTAGTGTTTTTATGCTATTTGTTTTTAAACTAATGAAGCATAGTGGTGAGAACTGAGAATTCTATCTTGTGGCCGTGGAGACCTGTTCTCGAATTCCACATTGTTTTCAGCTGAACACCTATCCAAAGATGGCCAGGTCTCCGGCCTTCTTCCAGATATATCTGATGCTGCTACTTATCTCGGCATCACCGTCGACTCCGACTACAGCTGATTTGCAGCAGCTGGCTACACAAAGTGGCCCAATGCCCTATTTGAAAAGAAATATTTCCTCCCCATCTCTTTATTTTGAAACAGGATGAAATTATATTTTTTTATTATTTGAATATAAAACAAAATTTCCCCGTACTCTCGATGTAAAAATATCAATTTTCGTTAATTTATATTGCAACAATTGCACTGTTTAATTCCTAGTTTCCTTTTACGTTCATTTTTTTACTTCAAAATATCATTTCGTGTGAACTGCTTGATCTTGATCGAGCGGCTCACGTCGCCTCCCTCTTTATAGCTAGCCTATGCAGTACTGCAGAGGATCCGCGCTCTGTAGATTAACCTGGACAAGTCCCGGTATGGAGCACACTGAGGCAACCTACTAATCAGATTCGAATATCAACTACAAAGGTCAGGAAATCAACTACAAAGTCTGGGTGTTATAAGTTTACTTGAATCCCTATGCATTTTTGATATTTTGTGCATTTTTAAATTTTTGTTTAATTTCAATTGTTAATTTCTTCTTAATTTTCCAACTTTTTAATTTTTAGTATAATCTAAAATATAATAATAATAATAAAAGAAAATAAACTATATGTATACAGATAATTAGATATACATACAAATTCAAGGAAAGGAGGAATTAGGTAGGATGGAGATTTGTAGGAGATAAAATATAATAAACATATGGATTTTTATTTTTTTAATTTCATTTTTGGTTATTTTCCAAACAAAGTAAATAGAGAAGAAAAACAAAAAAATATATTTTTTTTGAAAAGATTAGAAAAAAAGGAAAACAAAGCTGCTTAAGATTTTTCAATTAAAAATTGGGTGTAGAATCCGGAGGGTATTTCTCCATAAAATTATATAAGACAAGGAATCCATGACACTTTCTCTTTTTGCTTTTTGAGGAAAAAATATGAATCAATTAGTAATTTTCTTAAGGTTTTTTTTATCTTTTTAGGATTTTAGGACGTAGACATAATATTTCTAGGAGGCCTTTGGATATGTTGCACTATCCAATGAGTTACATCTATTGTTTTTTTAAGTTTTTTTACATACAACGAATTAGTTTAAAATAAAATTCATAGAAGCGTTGGAAATGATTTTTATTTTTTTAATACCTATTAAACAATAAAAAATTCTAAAAAAATCTTGAATGAAGAGCCAAGAATAAGCTACTAGGAATTATTTTTATTTTTCAAAATATTGCACTTCTTACTATATGTTATTGCCCGTTGAGTAGTTACTGTTCACCAAATTTGAAATATTTTATTTTTATGATAGATTATTATCCGTGTATGGAGGAGAGGGGAATTTGTATTTGATTAGTTAGTCTACTGTATGGTCACAGTAACAGCCGGCACTATATTTACTAAATTTAGCCGCGTGGCCATAGGAACATGGATTAGGACTTTGCATGTTTAACTAATTAATCAGCCAACGTGGCTTTAGGAGCGGGGCAGATATTCTTAAATTGACACTAGCATGCTTCGAAGGGTACGCATCATTGAAGACTTGCAAAGCGGTTCTCTCGTTAAAACGATATACCCATTATGTTTTTTAGTTGAAGATAAAGATGTGCTACTTTTTATGTTTATATTTATGTTACATCTAATTTTATGTTCTTTTGACCTTCCTAATTTGATAATTCAACTGCACGTCAGTGGAGAATTTTGATTAAAAATTCACTACATTACCCTTCCTCTGATACAGCAACAAGGCGCCATTTACTACATGCAATGCAATCACAATGATATTGTTCCTTTGGCTGTTGGTATCACCAAGTTGACAATGAGATGCAAACTCATGTGAATGTTTTTTTTATATAACTATAGCTTTTTTTCCAATGTCATGGTGCATATGATACTTTTTTATATTATAGCTTCACTATTTTGTTTGTCATTGTAAGACTGTCTAAACTATTGTGGATAAATCAATCACTGAATCTGCTTTAATGTCAGGTCATCTCACTAATAATGAGCTCAAATCCTGGAAGGACAATTTCTCAAAAAGCTATTGAAATTCTAGCCAATCAAAATGCTTGAAACTTATGAACCTTTTGTCTTGTCTTGTTGTACTTTTTCGAGGTATATTTTTTTATGTTCGGCTTGTGACAACAAGACCGGGTTGCCTACTGTAACACAACAGAGGATCCTCTCTATGCGACAACGACATGTCCAAAAAGGAGCGCACGGAAATAGTAGGAAGCATAACCGGAAGATAAGAAGCTTGCAACCTTGGCTGCGTGCAAGTACATATAGAATTAGGGGTGCACGTGGATCGGATTGGATCGGATTTTAGCTTAATCCATGTCCAATCCAATATTAATGGATTTTTATTTTTCGAATACAATCCGATCCATCAATACTTCAATCCAATCCGATCCAATCCATCATATTATGGATTGGATCGGATTGGATCGGATTTTTACACTTACATTTTCCTGGTCAATAGTCTGCTCTCTCATGTTTGTATTTTATAGCATGACATCCATCGATATTTGAATAATATCTTAAAAATTGATAATATCAATAGATGTAAAAAAAGATCAGATAATCAAATGAAAGCTCAATGATTCCATTAAACCATTACAAAATTTTAAAGGCTACAAAATCAAACTAAAGGAATTATTGAATTTGAAATTTAAGTTTCTTTTTATAAATGATGTATTAGTGTGTTGTTTATAACCAATAAATTATTAAAATAAGAATAATACAACTTACCAAATAAAGAATATAAAGAGATGTTTGATAAATAAAAATAGGATTTTTTGTAGTCGGATTGATGAAGTCCATAATTAATTTAGAGTGTTAAAATATGTGAAAGCTCAACCACTTCCAAGAACACCCTTGAAATCTCTACAATATATCACTAACAAATGACAATCAAATAACATTCACATTCTATTGAATATCCAAAACAAAACTAACTTAATTATAGCCATCAGTTGAGCAACATGCCTCTCATTAAAATGGACTTGAAAATGGAATTTATTTGTAAGATTATACATATACTAAAAATATACAAATTTCATGAAAAATATGAATCAAAATCGTATTTCAATTTAAAATGAAAGGAATTGAAGTAATGTTTATTTATTCTTAGGTAGGTGGAGTACATTTGATCATGTAATTGATTCAGTTTCAACCATATAGTAAGGTTGCAAGTTAGAGTAAGTAAAAGATAAGAAGCAAAGCAGTCAAGAATTACTAACAAAGATACTAGGAAACTATCACAAACCTATTTTCTTTTAACAAAGATCATGAGAGTAGTAACTTTCCGAGGTCAAATGGTGTCGTATGAGAGGAGGTATCGTATGTGACATGCATCGACAACGCGAGGAAGGGGGCGATAGGTTGTACTTGAAAGGAATAACATTGTACAGGAGAGTGCAACATCAAAATAGACAGAAAAGGAAGTGAGAGGAATATTTACAGTCAAGAGTGAAATGAGAGAGATAAAGAGAGAGAACTAAGATGGGAATAACCAAACATGGTTTACAATTTACAAATTATATTCATATTTTATTATTTTTGAGATTTAACATTTGGCTTATAAGAGAGAAGAGTGGTGGTAGGATGACTTATATCCAAGATTGATATGAGAAAAAAATGAGATAAACGACATTGATTATGGTCATACATGGAATTCAAAATGGGCGTACATAGACATTATATACGTATGTATGTAGGTAAGTAAGTAAGTATGTATGTGTGTGTATGTGTGTGTGTATGTATATATCGATGTATATATTAAGAGATTAATGGATTGGATCTGATCGGATTTTTGTAATGATCCGGTCCAATCCATACTTGAATGGATTTGAAAATTTATAATCCGATCCATTAGAATGATATAATCAAACCAATCCAATCCAATAGCACCGAATTCGATCGGGTTATGGATTCTATCTGATCCGTGTGCACCTCTATGTAGAATCATATTAGGATTTTCTCTCTTAGAAATTACGACAATGACGTAATCGCCATGCATTCTCTGTATAGAAATTTCCTTAGTTCAGTACTAAATGGGTCAAAATCATTTCAAACCCATATCCATTTATCATATAAGAACATCTTTCTTTTGAATATGGTTATATATTACGTTTTAACGGGAATTATCACACACAATATCAAAGCGAGTCAAAAGAAGAAGAGCGGATGAAAGTGTAGAGGGGGCACATCCTCTTAACATAGAGAAGAGGTTGAGACATGTGGAGGCATGAATTCTTTTTCTCAAAGTGGTGTCTGCAATGGGATGTCGTGAGGTTGACCATGAAAATGAAGGCACGGTTGAGCCGGCAATGAGGATGTCATGTTTAATGGTTGGCTGCAAACAATGGGGTTGGCTGCAAACAATGTGGTTGGCCGCAACAGCAGAAAGCGATTACAATAGAAATGGGGTTATTGAGAACTGGAGTAACATCATGTCAATGACAACACAGAAACCATTGCGCATTGGTGCTCGAAAATGGGGAGAGCTTGAACGAAGATTGCTCTTGATGGTGATGCTTAATCTAGCATAGTGTTTAGGACCTTCAAATGTTTGTTAAAATGTAATGATCTAATGTTTTGCTGTAAAGAAGTGATCTATAAAGTGATGATTTAAAAAATGACAGCGGTAAAAGATTTTTTTTAACTTGTATGGTCAAATGCTTTGTTTGGTTGAAAGTACAATGAAAAAAATAAAATCATTGTACATGCATATCATGTAATTGGGTGAATTGTGATGAAAGAAATATGATCATTACACAATACATATCATGAAAACATTGTTGAATGATGCTAATGGGGATCTTTTGTATTATGGTCAAAAATGTAAAGATGTTTAAATACAATGATGAGATGTTATATTAATATACGTTAATGCAGATTAAGCTTCTCAGAGGATGATGCCAAAGGCTAGGAAAATATTGAGTGTGACAAGGAGAAAACTAGCCAAAAAGAATTGAGTGAATATTCCTTTGTGTGTTACAATTTATATCTATTATGATAAGAATGTAATCATGACTCTTTTTTGTTGCAAAATGTAATCATGATTATCTGTTGATTTATGTTATATTTTTTAAACTTGCGTATTGTTATACTCTCAAGATTTTTCTTGGCATAAATATATCGTTAGGTCTAGGACATGTTTGTTTCAATAGAAATCTCTGAAAATATTTGAAGCGAAACGAATTGTTTAAAACATAAAATGAATAATATAAAAGGCCAAGATACCTTCCCGTGCAAAGCACGGGTTTCCTACTAGTTGTTCTTAAAACAAAACAAACAAGCACAATATTGAAAAAAACTCTGCATGCTACAACTAATATCATCGAGTTTTTTTAGAATTTAGGGGCACATAGTTGCTAACACATTACCGAACATCGACTTAAAATCCCCCAGATGAACTAATTATGATCTTAATAAGGCAAATCAATAATTTTTTAACATTAAATCATAATTAATCCCATGGACCTTCAGAAATCCCCGAGCTCTCACACATGATAGAGTTAGAAAGGAGGAATAAAATGCAATTTAAATCATCCAAAAATCAAGGAGTAGTCAAATGTAAATACTACAATAGTTGGAAATGGCTCGATAGGATTCCACATCGAGCATGTTCGATAGCGAGATACGAGTTACATGATAAGAAGAGATTAAGCTGTTATATCTCTCATTTATGTTTGTTTACATGTATAGGATTTGTAAGATAAGGAGAGATAAATGATAGTTATTTGTTATGCTTCGTTCGGTGGATAAGAATAGATACTTGATAGAAGTTAATCATGTTAGATAAAATCATAAGAAAAGTGGAAGTTACTTGTATTTTTATGACATGAAAGATTGTTGATCGAGGGATAAAGTTCAAACCTTATCCCCCATGTTGACTACAAAACTCAAGTATTGACCAGAGGGATAGAAATTTTGTGAGATAAAAACGGAAACATGCCCTCTATCATTCAAACGATAAGGCCGTAGAGTGTTGGGATTCTTCAGAGGAACTCGATAGGATGGTGGATACACAACTTGATTCAACGGCTGTGAGGAGGGAGCACATCTGATCCAACGTGATTTGAAGCTTACCATCCCCCATTCTTCTATATATTCTATATATTGGAGGTGGCAGGTATGATAGATAGAAGCGGAAGCATGTAAGAGTCGGCAGCATGGATGGAAGCAAATCGATTCAAGGAACAGAGCAAATGGAGGATGGGCATAGGAATGATAAGGCGATGAAGTACAATGATTAGTTGGAGGTGACGGTGGAGGTACAAGATGCCTGGAGCGAAGCTCCAGTGCAAATGGTGGACAATGCTTGGGGTTGTGCTTGAGCAGCATAATATTTGCCTTGATTCCTCGGCATCGAGACGAAGGCTCAAGCAGCACAGTGCTGCGTACGATGGGATCTGGTGTAACCCAAAGAATCTCTCCTGAAGGAGTTGTGCTCTGTCGTTGCTCGAATGTAACCTCTGTACTCTGTCACTTAAAGAGGACAGAGTTGGAGGTTGATCTTTCAATCGAAGCAGGTAAAATTGGAGTTGCGGGCAAATGATCTGAATTTACAGGCAGTGTTGTCCCTGACATTTCACAGGTCCTGGGCAAAAGAAAAAAAATGGGCCCTTATCAAAAAATTCGATGAACAATATAACCTTATATAATTCTATAAAATTTTGGACTTTAGCATTGAGTTGTTTACTGAAAATTCGATTATATAAGAGTTCATTTTTTTATGAGTTGTTTCATCGAAAAATCGATTCCATAAAAATTCATTTTTCAACGACTTGTTTCATCGAAAATGGCTCATTTTTCATTGAGTTGTTTTACTAATAATTTGATTCTACAAGATCTCATTAGAACATATACTATTTTCTTTTCTAAACTAAAGATTGGATACATGAAAAATGGGCCCCTAATGTTGATGGGGCCCTAGGCATTTGCACTCAGCAAACTAGCCTCAGGGACAGCCCTGTTTACAGGCCAAGGGATTGGGTTCATTAATCGAGTGGGATTACGTCTACGCAGACAGTGGCGAACTCAGAAGAAGAGGATTTGGATATGATGATTGGGATGATGACGGTAGTCAGTTGGACATTCCGCATTCTTTGTCAGTTTGACATTTGGTATTCTAGAAATTGGATATTAGATTCATTGCAGGTTGGAGATGGTGGTTGGTTGTTGGCATGTCGTGGTGTTCAGTGATGGGTAGTTGGAGAAGATGGTGGTTCTTAGGATGATGTGAGGAGAACGAGGATTTCCTCTAGTGGAGAGAAGATCTGGCTATGGTGCGCTCAAGGTGAGATGGGATGGTTGGATGGCAGGAGGAACAAGAGGCTGAGGAAGGAGGAGCAGCTGACCTAGCAGTCAACGAAAATGGTTGAGTTGGATCAATCATGCATGGGGAGAGAATCGCAAAGACCAAGTCAAGAGTCATTGGTTGAAGTGGAGGAGTACGTGGACAGCGAGTGGATCGTCTGCTGTAGCATCCCGTACTATAACGCATGGGATGCGTCAGATGAGGAATTGGACAAGCCAGATGGGGGGGGGGGGGGGGGGGGACTATCCGCGGTCCTCTATTGGTGTCATCCATTCCTCATCCGATACATCTCCTGATTTACAGCAAGGGAATGCTACAGCAGACGACCCGATCCCACATGGATAAGGGCAATTAAGAGATGACGCATGGCAAGCGAGGTTTGACTGAAATGGACACATGTCCTCTAAATCAATCAAAACAAAATAGAAGTACATTCAAAATAAAATACTAGACTACTACGTTTAAAACCATCCATGATAAATATGAAATAATAGATCTTGAGAGATCTACTACTTTCACGAAAGAAAGCGAATCCAAAATATGCCATATGTTCATACATACTATTTTTTAGGTATTATATATATATATAATACATGATATCATGTGTTTTGTAATTTTTTATTTTAATTATATATGCATATTATATTTTTAATATAATATATAATAAATAGTTTTGAATTTCTATATGCATAATAATGAATGATTTTAAATAGAAATATAAGCCAGTAATATGGATTTTTAATAATATAAAAAACGTAATCTTTATATTATCTCTAAGGGATTTTTTAGATGTTTTTGCTTTTTAAATAATGCAAAATGAAGGAACAAATAAGAGAAAATTAAATTAAAATAAGATTATAAAATGATATATACCGATCAATTCTTTGTACAATATACTACTAGCTTCAAAATCCTAAGTTTCACATGTTGTGCTCCTATTGTCTCAATTTCTGCTGGCACGCCCCTTAAGCATTTGCATCTAGATATATCATCCCTCGATAGAGCCATCTATCATATGTTTCCTAAGTTGTCCTCGCTGATGACTTTGAGTGCGATGACTGCTACTATGGCAAACATCATAAGACCTCTTTTCCTTCGAAGTCTATGCCTCATAGTTCCTTATCGTTCTTTTTAGTCCATTGTGACATTTAGGGACCCTGTCTAGTTCGTACTGCGGGAGGTCACATGTATTTTGCCATTTTTTATGGTTACAATAGTTCCTCTCGGGTGTACTCAAGAAAGGAATGACCTTAAATAAATAAAATTGTCGAGTCTTTCTTTTGATTCTTTAAAACATTTTTCTATGAATGTATTAAGATTTTCAGGAGTGACAATGTTCTTGAGTTTGCAAGCAGGACTTGAATACTTTCTTTTCCTCTCAGTGTACCCCTGATGAATCCATGATCTATTATATTTATTCATTCATTTTGGCTAAATTTCTTAATAAATTACAAGTAAATAGTCACTAATATTAATCTTTTAATAAACTAACGCCAATTGCTAATAGTATAGGATTACATCAAAATAAAAGAATGAAAAGAAGAAAAAGAAAGAAAAGAGAAGAAAGGAAAGATGTATATATGTAAATATGCATAGAATGATCATAAACCATGAAACTATGTCAATATTGATCAGGTCGACAAGAAAATAAAGTAGGGAGAGATATGATCTAAAACTTAGAATAACTCCAAAAATATAGATAATCAATTATACATATTCATCGTAGTCATTGTGTCCTCCATTATTTTATGTATCATCAAGATGAGTCCAAAGTCGATTATTTTCTTATTGGATCTTGTTTACAATATAATATTTTAAATTAAAATGTGAAAGTTTGGTATTTGGATACTATTGATATTTATGGAACTATGTGTAACTTGTTTTTTAGTATTCTATCTTAAATTATAATTTTGATGTGTTTTATTTATTTTATAATAGTTTATATAAAATTCAAATAAACATCATAAAAGAAAAAGACATACAAAAATAAATATATACATTGGCTACAAGTAAAATATACTTATATTGTATATATAAGTATTTATTTATACTTTTAAATAATCATATAAAAATATAAAAAAGTATAACAAAAATAGAATAAAAATACATCTAAATGCATTAAAATGTATTTTAAATAAATAAACATAAAAAGGTACAAAATATTTAGCAATAAGAAATAATAATATGTATATTGTATACACAAGTATAACATACATATAATATATAATATTTAAATCATATTTTTTATTTTTAATCTAAATAAACATGTAAAGATAATAAGATATAGAAAAAAATTATCTACAACTTTCATTTATAAGTTTTAAAATTAAGATCATTTATTATATTTCTATTTATTTTTAAAATTATTTCTTTGGTCAAAGTATCGAATTGACCAGCTGACTCAGGTCAGCTATTCACAAGGGAGTCCTCTTCCCTTTTCACCTTGCACCACCACCTTCTTCTTTGACTTCCTCTTCGCACCTATACCTTCTCGAACCTTTGCCTTTATCGGATGTTAGCTTCACGTCCGATGACCCTCATCGTTTACCCAATTTCTTGTCTAGGTTCGTTGAACCTGAATAAATCACCCATCTATATGTAGCCCCTTCTCTGGAGTTTTTCACATCTTTTGTCATTTCCATATCCTTCTCGGTGACCTTTGAGTGATCTAGAGAGGGTGACAGACTTTGAAGATCTCAGCTCGTCGAAATCGAGGGTTGTGAGAGTGAATCATGCAATATCAGACAAGATCATCCATCTATGTTGTTGCTCCCCTGTCTGCGAAGCTCGAGCCTCTTCGAACCTCCACAGATTGAAGAGAAGACCACTGAAGATCATAGATCTCCACCACACGCGATCTCCACCGATCTTTATAACATCCTGTCCATAATGTTGTCCATTACCGATCGACCTTTCTTCTCTCTCAGATTATACACAGCCGGTTCGATGTATTTTGATCTTTGATGTCTTTACAGGACTGTCGAATAAACTCGAATCGATGAACTTGCGCTCAAGGACGAGCAACTCAAGGGCGAGCAGAGATAAGTAGCGATGCTGGTGAAACAGCATGGACACTTCTGATGTGTTGTTTTCTTGTTGCCTTTCCGAGTTTTTTTTCGTATTGTGCCCCTAGAAAATGATCTACATTTATGCTAAAAGCTCCGCAACATAACCAATCCTCTTTAGAAAGATCGAAACCAACACAAAGGCAAAACCTTAGTACAACAAATTACCCTTGAAAAGGGGAAAGAAACACAAAGGCAAAACCTTAGCACAACAAATTACCCTTAAAAGGGGAAAGAAACCAAGGATTACGAGGAACTACGTTAATAATTCTGTGATTAACTCTTCTGATCATCATCATTTGACTCTCCTTCTGGGTAATTCACTTGTATTGCAATAACAAATACTACATTCCATGCAATCCAAGTGGCACATGCTTATGTACCGTCAAAGATGATCCTCTGATGTTACATCTACATCACTTGCAGCAAGGGATCCTTTGGATGAGATCGGACAACCTCGGGATGCATGCCGACCATCTCCAACCCCTACGAGGGTCGTCCGATCCTCATCCAACGGATCTCATGTGTTACAGCAATGCCAATCTGCAATGCCAATCTTTGGCTAGATGGATCGTGCATGCTTGCTGACTGTGAGATAAGAATCGAAATGGCCACCTGAACGAGGAAATAAAAAGGGAGGCAGCACTAATTATATATAGGCATCAAACAACAGTAGGAGAAACTAATCTTATAATGAATTTACACCCAGGATTAAGGACTTAGTTTATTCGAAAACGCAGACAACCAACTCAATTAGGGCAACTGAGTAATGGGGATTCCTCATCAAAACATCCAAATTTCTACCCAAATCTCACCTAAACATAGCCAGCCACTGGGCAATCAAGTAGTAGATTGCAAAGAGGATGGTAATGGAATCTCTCCTGATTATGCAAAAAGAAAATCATTGTGGATTCGGTGGTCGGCTGTTGGCGGCCGAGACCCTCGATCCCCATTCGAGCAGCTCCTTGCTGGTATCATCCTTGTGGCATATGACCTCTATGAAGCACAGGCAATCCTTCTTCTCTGTGGTCGCCTTCTCGATGGCCTCCGTCAGCTCCTCCTCACATCGCACCTGCAACAACAAGCAACAAGCCTCATGTTCGATTCCACTTGAGAATGTATTCACACCACCAGTCAAAGACCACAATGACGCGAGAACCAACCTTCATCGTCCAGCACTTGCCCTCTCCGTTGTGGATGGCATCCACCAACCCAGTGTAGTTCCAGTTCTTAATGACATTGTATGGTCCATCGTGGATCTCGACTTCGATCGTGTATCCACCATTGTTTATCAGGAAGATGATGCAGTTCTGCCCGCACCTGAGCATCGTAGAGACATCTTGGGCAGTCACCTGCATTGCGTAAGGATCAAATGATTAGTACAACAATCAGGTCTCTCTATCAAGATAATGGTAGTTGAATTTACCTGAAAGCTTCCGTCACCAATGCAAGCGATCACACGCTTGTTCTTGGCAGCTTGAGCATACCCAAGTGTGGCTCCCACTGACCACCCAATAGATCCATACTGCATCTGGAACTCGTATCTATAGAATGACCAATTTCTTACAAGATCAGAACAACTGACCAACACATAATTAACAAGATTAACGGGTCACTTGCCAGTGATAAAACTTACCCACATCCCTCCGGCAACTTGAGTTTCTGGCAGTTGAACCACGAGTCCCCGGTCTCGGCAATCACCGCAGTATCACCCGACAGCATCTTCTGGATGTGCTTGAACAGCACATTCACCCTAAGAGGCTCATTCGGCTTGCTCTGAAGCGGCACACCCTCGGGCACATGGATCCTCCGGTAGTTCTCGTATGCAGTCGGATTCCTCTTCAACCTCTTGGCCAGAGCCGGCAGGAAATCCTTCATCAGGATGCAACCAAACGTCGGACCATTGGCGATCACCACCCGATCTGGCTGCACAATGATGGCCTTCTCCTTCTTGAGCAGAAGCGAGTACCCAACGGAGCTGTAGTCGTTAAAAATCGGCCCGGCAAACAGGTATGCATCTGCGGACTCCACGATCTCAGCGCAGAAGGCAGTGCTCACAGCGCCCCAGTAAGTCCCGATGAACCTCTCGAGATGCTCTGGAACAAGCCCCTTGGCCGATGGCATCACGGCTACGGGGTACCCGGAAGCCTCGGCGAGCTCCACAAAGGCCTCACCCGCCTTAGCCACGCGGATCTTGGGACCACCCACCAGCACAGGCTTCACGGCCTTGTTCAAAAACGCCACCGTGGCCTCCACGGCCGCCTCCAGACCTATCTGGTTGCTCAACCTGAACAAATAAAAGAAACCCACAAAAAAATAAGAATTGCCCACATGAGATCTAAGCAAGAACAACAACTGGATCGAGTCTTTGTTCTTTGTTTTTGTTTACCTTGGAGCAAGGGAGAAGGGGACGGGCTCGCGGCTGAAAGTGGGGTGCGGGATGGCGGGGAGGTTGCAGCTGACGCTGATGTACACGGGTTTGCTCTCCTTGAGGGCGGTGGAAATGGCGGTGTCGATCTGCTCGTGGGCGTCGTCCAGGTTGTTGACGACGGCCTGGTAGCACGTCACGGTCTGGAAGCACCGGAGCTCCTGGCTGAAGTCGGGGAGGCCAATGGTATGGTGGAGGATCCTGTTGGTACCGTAATCGTTGGAGTTGGGTCCACCCACGATGCAGATCACGGGGAGGTTCTCGCTGTAGGCGCCGGCGATGGCGTTGAGGATGCTGAGGCCGCCGACGGTGAAGGTGGCGACGCAAGCGCCGACGCCGCGGCAGCGGGCGTAACCATCGGCGGCATAACCGGCGTTGAGCTCGTTGCAGCAGCCGACGTTGGTGAGGCCGGGCTCAGCGATGAGGTGGTCGAGGAGGGTGAGGTTGAAGTCGCCGGGGACGGTGAAGACGTCGGTGACGCCGACCTGGACGAGGCGGCGGGCGATGTGGCGGCCGAGGGTGGAGTCGCTGTGGGAGACGACGGAAGGGGCGATGGGGTGGCAGTTGGGAGTGGGGAGGGTGCCGACGTCGTTGGTGGTGGGCTTGGCGGCGTCCACGCCTCCGATGTGGGTGTCCATGAGATCGCGAGCGAGAGGGAAAGGGAGACGAGAGCGATGCGTGTAATGCTGGATTGGAATTGGAGTGGGAGGGGAGAGGGGGCGGAGGCTATTTAAGGGGGACCGCACCTGTGGTTTTGTGGGAAACCAGGGGGTGGCTGCTGCGCCACCTGGGTTTGATTGGATCCGCAGCGTTTGGGTTTTGACTTGTTTAGAGGGGTCGGGTCAGGTCCGGCCTTTCCATTCCATGCATCGTTGTTACATTGCGTCGGGTATGGAACGTGCCATTAATGCATTCCTATTTCTCTAGAACATTGTACAACCCTCGGGAAGGAAAGGCCTCTCGGAGAAGAGATCTTACTTACGCCCAATATATGTCTCTTTTAGCAGTAAGGTAGCGTTCAGCTGCCATCCTCCTCTCTCCCCGTGGGACCCACTATATTTCTTTAAAAAAAATTAAATAAATCAATTTTACATCATCAATCCTATCAAAAAATAATATATTATACCATTATATCATATAAAAATTATAAACTACTCCACTTCTACTCACTCTTCCAAACTTCAATACAATCACATCACAATAGCTAGTCACTTTTTCAAACTTCAATACAATCATATCACCACAAACCCACTTCTAACCCACCCCCAGTTTAACCCTCTATCCAAACACCAAAATCAAAAAATGGGTTACCCTCTACCAGTTTAACCCGCCTTAACCCGCCAACCAAACGCACCTTAAGGGCCCGTTCGGTTCGGGAATAAGCAGGAATAAGGATTGGGAATAAGGAGAATAATGGTCTATTCTTTGTTCGGCTGGAGGATATGAATAAGGACATAAGGTGAAATAAAGGTAGGTAAGGTAGGATAAAGATAAGAATAAGAGTGAAATAAGATGGAATAATGGGGAATAATCGTATCACGGGGAACCGTGTTTGGAGGAAAATGGAGGCTTATTCCCCTTATTCACCAAACGAACACGCCCTAAGGCCGTGTTCGGTACAAGGTTAAGGGGAATGGAATAAGGGGAATAAGCCCACATTTTCCTCCCAACACGTTTCCCCGTGGTACGACTATTCCTCATTATTTCATCTTATTTCACTCTTATTCCTATCTTTATCCCACCTTACCTACCTTTATTTCACCTTATTCTCCTTATTCTTATCCTCCAGCCGAACGGAGAATAGACCATTATTCCCCTTATTCCCCATCCTTATTCCTGCTTATTCTCCTACCGAACGGGCCCTAAGGGTGTGTTTGTTATCAGAGTAGTTCAGGATAAATTGGAGAGGCTAGACGGTTTTTGTATTTTAGTGTTTGGATAGAAGATTAAGGATTTGATGGATTTGTTGTGATGCGATTTTATTGAAGTTTGGAAAAGTGAGTACTTATTGTGATGTGATTGTATTGAAGTTTGTAAAAGTGAGGAGAAGTTGAGTAATTTATAATTTTTATATGATATGATGGTATAATATATCATTTTTTTGATAGAATAGATGAAAGAGAAATAATTTATTTAATGTATAAAGAGAGAGAGAGGAAGTGGACCCCATATGTAAGAGAATGAGAGGGTTTGGGAGGTAAACCTCCCCTAGGGGAGGTTAACCCGGGTGCCGAGCGACCCCAAAAAGAACGACGAGAGGATCTCCCGTTAGGCGAATGCACAAGAATAAAAAGATAACGATTTTTGACATCCACAATCCTCTCGAGGAAGAAATTAAGCTTCCTGAGATTTCTAGTGCTCATACCTCTCTAACGTAATAGTGTTAGTTTTGGATGTAGGAACTGTGGGTTTTCAGTACAAGAAGGGGGTGAATTGTGATTTTTTTTCAAAAAATAATTGCCTACAAGCCACAAAGATAGTTTAGAGAAGACGCAAATGACAATACATATGTCGATTTTAACATGGATGTCCTTGCGGATGAACTATCCAGGCATTCCTCATCCTCTCTCAACAAAGCTTGCTTCTACTATTCACGTTACCTTCAGTCGAGTAGCACAATCTCACGTACAGTCTATATCTTTCTTGATTGGTAGAAATGGATGGTCGACTGACAAACAAAATTCAAAATCTTGATTTAAGTGAGTCAAGAATAATTGAATGGAAAAAAAAAACAGCTACTCAAATAAAGGTGAAGTCGGTCTGTTGGAAAAGTGATTAGTTGACTAATTTGTTTTTCAACTAGCTTTTGTTTGTGTATTGATAAATACTTGAGACCGATACATGAAAGAAACGCTAATTTTAGCACTCAATATCAAGTAGATCAAAAAGGAAATTGTTTTAAAACATCTAATTACTTATCAACATGTGTGCATGGGTCGATCACTAAGAGGCAATACATTCACTTGGGTCAGATCCACACACTCTGTTTGAATTTCAGTTATGATTATTATTTTTTGTATTTTAATGCATTTTTGTAGTTATTAAGTATTGGATGAATTTGAGTTGCCTTTGGGTTTTACTTACACCTATTTAGTGTGAGAAGGGTAGGCATAATAATTTGATTTTTACTTTTTTATTCTTTTAGTTGTGTAACGTTTATATTAACGGTCAACGATAATAGAAAGAAAAAAATGTTTATAATAAATATGTATAAAGAAAATAGTTTAAAGATAGTGATAAAAATCCAATAATAGTATATTTTTGGTGTTTTTAATTTTTGAAGTATTTTTCAGGATTTCTGAAATAAAGAAACATATAAAAATAAAATAAAATTATTTTGAAAGTTATTTTTTAAGGGAAAGTTGTGGAAGCTAGAAGCAAGGTACCTACAATATTCTAGCTTCTTCAAGAAGGGAAACTTGAAAATTAAGTTGATGTTCAAATTAAAGTATTAAAAATATATTAATAGTTTTGTTAGAATATATACCATAACAATATTTTGTAGAATTTTTAATGAAATGTAGTCCGTTCTTTATCTTTCTTAGGTTTTTAGTGTTTTTGCGATTTTTGGGTGTAGGTGTATCATTTTTTATGATTTTAATATATATTAAAATGTGTAAATGGGGACACCTATAGTATTTTTCCTATTTTTAGCAATGTAGAAAATTAACTAAACGTTGAAGAAGACATGTGATGAATCACCGATTCATCTACAATATACTAAAATTGAGTTGTCAATTCCTAAGCAAAAATATTTAAAAAACATATAAATAGTAAAATAATAAAAAGAACATTGTCCTTATACTTGGGTTAAATGTATGTGTTTTATATATTCACATGTATATTATTTGCAATCTTCCTGGAGTTTTTCTTTATAAGTTCGCGTTAAATTCAACTGACATGAAGTTTAACCTATTTTATACATATACTAGGGTTTTATCAGTTGCGCCTCAATATTGTAATATCATTTATGCTCTTCCCTTTTTTAAAATATCGGTTCAACTCCTAACTTCTTCTACGATGATCATTTGTGCCCTTCCATTAGTCTGGCTGTCAATGAGTTGAACTAAATCATGGTTTATTCAAACAATGTTGCAGTTAAGAGGGGCATAACAGGAAAAAATGCCACCTCCCTCTCCACGACATGGGATTGTTTAGTAGCTGTAAATGATGACTTAATCGATCCAAGAAATTTTCTCGAAAAATTTAGAAAAAAATCATATTCACTATTGTAATGAGTGATTTATCTGTGGAAATACAAAAATGTGAAGTTTTGATGAACGGATGGAGGTATAGTTAGAAGAGAAAATAAAGAGGTGTATCCGAGATGAGAGCAGAACCACTCACATGTGTTTTATTTCCAGATTCTAGAACGTTGCAGGTAATTGACAAAGCGACAACTTCACATATGCAGATTTATGTTCAACATCTGAACCACATCAGCACAACCAATTTCAAGATTCATTCTATTGGACTCGTTGATTGTTTATTAATGCTGGATTATATCCGTACTAAGACTTGGATACTTAGAACTTAGTGACCACACAATGTTGTGTGTGGCCATGTGCACATATTCGTCGCCCTCATATATAAAGACTTATATCACTATAAGATCCTTTCCTAATTATATGTCCACATTTTCTTAATATATTAAAATATAATAAATTATTAATTATATAAATTCTATTTTATTATTTTATAAAATATTCTATGTATATAATAATAAAAGCGAAAGATAGAAAAAATGTAAAACTTTAAAATTCATGTACTTTATACCTATAAAATACCTTAAAACGTATCCTTTTTTACTGGGTTAAAAAATATCTTTTTTTTACTAGTTAAGGAGAAGAGGGGGATGTGAACCCCATTCATTTGAGTAGGAGCTCATTGCTTATAACACAAGATCGTTTAAGTCGTTCTAAAAAATGTATCTTGTATGGTTGTACCTATGATTTTTTTTATTTTGAGATCTTTGTGAATGTTGTAGACCTCGTTGTGATTTTTTTTCACTTGCTATTTTATTTATTTTTCCTGTGTTTTTTTGATCTTATTTTTCCGACATGTGTAGGTCCCTCCCTCCATTAAAAGCACCACTCGACGCTTGCTTATCGGGCGCCTTACGCCAACGCATCTCCTCTTCTCCCACCCAATCACTCGTCGCCACCTCAGCCAAACAGTTGACCGCTTGGGCAGCTATGTCTCCCTCATGACCGAGCCTCTCCTCCACTCCGTCATCCATTGCGCAATCCAGTGGTCTCAATGCCATTGTTGAGGAGCTTTCAATGCCGCCAAGCAAGCTCCATGGCCGGAGCTTCAAGCGATAATCGGAGAGCGTCACGCTCCCCTTTTCTCAAGTGAACACACCTAATCACAGGCGACCCCCTTCTCTTCTTCCATTATCTCTTCTTCTTCCGCTATTTCTTCTACCTCCAAACAAGCCCTCTGTTTCCTTCGTGTGCCCCAAATCGATCCGACGACACTCGCCAACACCTTCTCCCCATCGGACCATTAATTGGCCGGAGCACTAGGCTCCCGATCTTCCGATCGTGCTGGAGCTCCACCCCTTGTTCCATCCTATTTCACCCATCGTCGAGCTCAAAGGCTCGAGCTCCACCCATCATTTGGAGGTCTCATGGAGTTCTCCCTTGATCAGCAGCTTCATTAGATTACCTTTGCCCGAGCGCATTAGAGGACCGGCAGTGCTCTGCTCTCCGCCCATTCTTCAGGCAGAGCTCCCGCTCCGCTGCACCGTTTCTGTCCTTGACCGACTCCCCTTGCCCGTCATCCGCCATAGCTCGGTCGTGTGTTGACCGAGTGATGCCTCCACCGCCCTCGCTCGAGCCCTAGAACAGCATACCACCACCATCACCGAGGAAGCTCGACCGGGACGTGGGTTGTTCGATGGTTTTTATAGGTGGGGGAACCCCACCGCGACCTCGCTCCGGCAGTTCTCGTGGTCGGAGGCGTTCCACGTACCTCTCGACATGATCATCGACGGCAAGGGGAAGAATTCCTGTGATCCCGAGTTTGTATCTTTGAGGTATCATTGTCGAGTTTCTTACATATTTGTTTATTTTTAGACATGTAGATACTTGGTATTGCCAAACGTCTATAAATTTATGAATACCCTCACTCTTGTTTTTTTAGAGATTTCAAGTTTCCTAGTGTATGGATGCATGCTTGATGTACTTGTCAACTTGACTTTGGAATTTTTACAATCATAGAATCTAGATCCATCATAGGTCTTGTACTGCATAATTATGGACCACTAGAAACATACATAGTAACCTAATTGAATTGTAGGAGCTTTGCATAACCTTCATGGTTCTTCCTTTTCGCTTCTTTGAAGGGACGTGATGAGAAGGCTCGCCGAAGCGATGTCGGAACTTGCCTTCACGATAGCGACGGCACTCGTGAGGAATCTGGGCTCCTCTGGCCACTTCTTGGCAGAGAGTTGCAGCATACCACTTCTTGGCAGAGAGTTGACCAAGCATGAGGGCTTGGGGCGGAGGGCTTGGGGTAAAGGGCAGGGGGGCGAGGCCAAAGTCTCTGAGGCATGCGTTGAAGCCAGAGTCGAGCATGGTGTTGCGGGGTGGAGGGCTCGGGGCGGAGCAGAGGGCTCGGGGATGAGGGCTTGGGGCAGAAGGCGGGTCGGAGGGCTGGACGGAGGGCAGGGCAGAGGGCTGGGCGGACGACGGAGGGCAGAGGGCTCTGGTCAAGGGAGATGAGGAGGGAGAGAGTGAATGACATTGAATGTAAATTTGATAAACAAAATGGGCATAATGTAAAAGAACATAACGGAATCCGGTTGATTTTAACGGGTAAATGGATGGTGGTTAACCACATGGACTGTAGAGTAAGGGTTAGCAAGTTTATAGGGTCGAGGGAGGAATTAGGTTGTTTCAAAGGTCATGGAGGTAATTGGCAAAGATTATAGGGTTTGCCTGGTAAAAATCCCATTTTATTTTGACGATTATACGATTTTATTTATTTTTGCATATACGAATATTATTTTCAATATGATACGGATGAGAATACGGTTACAGATTTTTACGGCGAATAAAGATATCCGTACTTCTAAAAATATGTGTGTATATGTGTACACCATAAACATATTAATCAATGTGTGTATAAACATATATAATATAATATAATACGTTTTTTAGAGCCATTTTCTCTTTTATTTTTTATTTGTAGTTTATGTAATTTTGACATTGAATTTAAGTCCTTTGATCTAACATAATTCATATATGAATTATGATTATATATTTCAATATATGTATATATAAAAGAATATAATTGTAATTTTCAATATCCACAATATATATATTTCCGTACCATATCCAAAAAAAAGATAAAGATATATTGGTATACGCTTGTTAAATATTAATATTAGAATTGCGATTATCTATTTTTTATATCTAAAGATATATTTAAAGATATGTTTTGTGATCTTTATTATCTGCAAGATATATATTTCCATATCCATGTCAATATTTATAATTTCAACTCAAAGAAAAACTTTACTACTTTTTTTTTGATGCCAAAGAGGGTGTGCTCCCAATTTGGGAGTCACCGCTAAAAATATATATTATATAGAAACAAGATTACATCGATCTTTATCTAGAATCCCACAAGCTTAATAGAGCCCTACAATGTGATACAACATTTTCTGCGTAAAAAGGCTGATTCTTGAAGAGCAATTCGTTTCTTGCTAGCCAAATTGTCCAGATAACCGCAAAAGGTTTTGAGATGTCGTCAGTGGAATTGCCTCCCACCCTCCTGATCGCCTCCCAGAAGTTCGTCGATCCACTCACATCGACCCACGAAAAAGCCATCTCCCTCCAAACCTTCACTGAAGCCTCGCGCGTGAAGAAAAGATGCTCTGCAGTCTCTACATGATCACCACACCTGTCACAGTTCACATCATGAGTCCCCAATAAGTTCGCCTTCCTAACTTTATCACAAATCCTATTCTTCCTGAGGCACCAAAGGAAAACTTTTATCCTACTTGGTATCTTGCTCGCCCATATAATCTTCACATCCTTGCAGAATTCTGGGTCAGATGCTTCTGCTCCACTACTTCTCAACTCATCATATAACTGTTTGACTGAGAATCTAGAGCCCGACCATATATAATGATCTCTGATCAGAGAGAGATCACCAGACAAGTGAGCCGCATCCAGCAGACTATCCAAATCCTCCCGTCTCCTATCCGAGAGGGTCGCAAGGAAAGGTATCTTCCACACACCTTCCTGCATATAATCTCTCAAATATGCCTCCTTCGATGTAGCCATTGCGAATAGTCTCGGAAATCGCCTCTCCAGGGTGCCTTCCCCTGTCCAATCATCTCTCCAAAATCTGAACTCTCTCCCGTCTCCCACCCGAGGCGTTAGCCTATGGGAAATGTGCCTCAGCACCTCTCGTACCCCCTACCATAAAGGAGACTCAAATCGAGTAACCTCGGCCACCAGGGCCCCTTTTACTCCATAAATCTTCCTCAACAATCTAGTTGCCGGGTCTAAAGACGAACCCCAAATTCGCAATACCCATTTAGCTAGCAAAGCCATGTTCATGCATTCCAAATCTCGTACACCCAAACCTCCCTGCTCCTTAGATCTTGTGATCTCTTCCCAGGCCACCAAATGCATGTCTGCCTTCTGCTGTTTTCCATCTGACCAGAAGAAACGTCTCATCAACTTTTCAATCTTCTTTCTAACCCCTACCGGTAGCAATCTGGTTGAGAAAAAGAATACTGGAATGGAGGATAGGACATGTTTTAGCAAAACCAACTTCCCTTTTTTAGATAGGGAGATCGCCTTCCACCCTGCGAGCTTACTCTCTATCTTTTGGATGACGGCTTCCTAGTTCGCTACTTTCAATTTGCCCGCCATTAGCGGGAGGCCTAAATAAGAGATCGGCAGCTCACCTAACGGACAACCGAGCATCTGTGCTATCCTGATCCTCTCCTCTTGCTGAAGACCAAATGTGATGACGACTGACTTCTGCAGGTTTATCTCCAACCCCGATAATCTACTAAAGATATCAAGTAACTGAGCCGACCTACCCACCATCTCCTCAGATCCGTCTAAAAAGAGCACTGTGTCGTCAGCATATTGATGCAAGGGCACCGATATATCGTCTAACCGAAAACCTTCGCACCAGCCACCGTCAACTGCCTGTCTGAACATCACAGCCAGCGCGTCTGCCACCAACACGAAGAGCATGGGTGCCAACGGACACCCCTGCCGTACACCTCTTTGTGGCTGGAAAGAGCCTCCCTCCGGCCTCCCATTCACTAAGACCGAAAGTGAAGATGTAGTAATACACCTCTTCATCCACGCAATCCAGACGGACGGGAATCCTCTTCTCCTTAGAGATAGCCAAAGGAATCTCCAATCCACACAATCATAAGCTTTTGCAAAATCAATCTTCCAAAGAACCCCCTTTGCTCCCCTTCTTCTCCAATCAAGACAGATCTCTGACGCCAACACTAGCCCATCAGCCATTTGTCTTCCCAGAATGAACGCAGAATGGGTCTCTGTCACAATAGAATTCATCACCCCCTTGAGCCTGTTCGCCAACACCTTTGCTACAATAAGGTAGATCCCATTGGATAAGGCAATCGGTCTGAAGTCTTCAATTCTGGCCGGTTGGTCTTTCTTCGGGAGCAAGAATAACAAAGCCCTGTTTACCTTCTCAAAACCCATGTTCCCTTCTCTGAATTCCTCCAGCACCTCCATAATGTCATTCTTCAATAAGTCCCCAAACTCTTTATAAAAAAAAGATTGGGAACCCGTCCGGTCCCGGTGCCCCATCTGCATTCAAGCCCCAAACAGCAGTCCTTACTTCTTTCTCCGAAAAGGGTGACACTAACTTTGCTGTCTGTTCTAAGGAAAGAGATTTCGCCTCCTGTCCCCGCCAACCCCAACCTTCCCCTCGTCGTTTACGTGAAGCCTCAACGAAGTGGCCTCTTAATGCAATGCCGAGCTGTGTTTCCCCAGATATCCTCTGCCCACCCACCTGTAATTCTGTGAGATGATTCCTTCTCTTTCTGCCCGAAGCCATGGAATGAAAGAATCTTGTGTTTGCATCCCCTTCTCGTAGCCATTTCTGTCTAGATTTCTGTCTCCACTCCACCTCTTCTTTCCGATCTTCAAGCAAAATCACCTCTAATAGCCGGGATCTCTCTGCCCATTCCTCCTGGTCCAGCCCTCTCAGGTCGTCCAACTCGTCCAGACGCGTAACCTCCATCTGTGCCTCACCTCTCTTCTCCCTTCTCTTCTTTTTCACCTCCCTCCCAAACTCTTTCAAGAATGATTTAAGCGACTGGAGCTTAGATGCAAGTCTACAAACCGCCGAGCCAACCGGAGACCACCCCCTCCACAATTCAGTAACTGTTTCCTTGAATCCCTCTTCCAGCAGCCATGACCATTCAAATCTGAAAAAGAATCTGCTTCGTCCCTCCTCTCTGGAAGACCAAACAATAGGCGTATGATCCGAATGGGCACGCGGGAGAGCCCAAACCTGCGAGTGCGGAAATCGTTCCACTCCCTCAACTGAGAGTAGGAACCTGTCTAATCTCGATCTCGAACTAGCATTACGCCACGTGTATGCGCACCCTGTTGCATCCATGATTGTTAGGCCAATATTGTGCACCAGCTCCAAGAATTCTGCTGAGCCGACGTCCTTCCCTCCTCCCCCCTCGGCCTATCTCCAGGTAGTAGTGTAATATTGAGATCTCCCCCCAGCAACCACACCCCGTCAAATAGTCCCGGTTACAACCGGGCCAAGTCTGCCGCTAGATGACTCCTCAAAACGCCGCAGGGACCATAAACATTAGTCACTGCAAAAGTGAAATCGTCAACCCTTCGCTTAAGACAAACCGTGAGTGAGAAGGTTGACCTCCATCTAGCAACCAAATCGAAATCGTCTTTCTTCCATGCAGTGAGCAAGCCGCCCGCCGTGCTCTGTGCCTCCACCTCCGCGACCTCAAAAGTATTTCCAATGCCCAAGTCGTGACCCACCTCTACTAAACTGCGAGACATCTTGGTCTCCTGGAGCAAGTAAATGTCCACCTTTGCATCCCGTATCAATTTTCCTACTCCCAGGCGTTTTTCAGGCTTGCCCAGGCCCCTTACATTCCGGGAAAGAATTTTCATTTATCAACAGTAGGGAGCATCTTAGGTGCGCGCGGTTGCACCACGCCTAGGCACTCGGCGAAGCTACGATCTAACAGACTGAAACGGCTTGGATTTCCCCATTGCTTGTCGCCCCCCTCCTGCCTCTGGCTCATCTGACCCAACCCCTCTATCTCCACCAATACCTCTGCCCTTCTCCTCCTTCTGGTTTGCTTCCGCGCAACATTTTTCACTGAGGGACACCTTATTGGAGAAACCTCCCTATTCGGATCAGCTCCAGCCTCCTCTTCGGAAGAACTCTCTCTACATGGCCTAGGTGCTCCTTCCAGACACGCACCCGTCTCGCCTTGAGTGACTTGCAGACCTTCACTAACATGTGACCCCTTCATGCTTTGAGCATCAGGCTTCTCTACATCGTAGTTTCTCTCAACCTCCGTATGTGCCTTTGTCGCTCCTCCGGAACTCCCCAGTCTTCTAGCTAGGCTCCGCCACCCTTCACGTCCTCCCAGCCGACGAAATCTTCGGCCCTCCGAGCCTCCTTGCCATTCCGCATTCCGTGCTAGGTTGCGGTTCTCCCAGCCCTCCGAGCAATATCCTGTCCGTCCCTCCCAACAGACTCCCAACAGCCCTTCCGAGCCCCCAGCCATCTGACCATCTGACCCCAGCCCTCCAGTGGGTGCCCAAGGTCCTCTATCTTGAATTGAATCCGCTTTCATGTCCTTCTCACTTTCCATGTGTATCACCAACTTCCCTACGCTCCTTTGTGGGTATTCCTTAGCGCCTGCATGATTATTGCCGGCCTGCTCCCCTTCACGATAGACACTCCCTGGAGTGCTGAAGCAACCGCCTGCCGAGCTTCCGCACCCATTACTGCCTTCTGTGGTTGTTCACCTACTTTTGCTCTCAAATCCTCCACGTTTCCTCTGCGTGAACTAGAGCTGGCACCATCATTATTCCCTGCTTCATCGCTTCCCGCAAACCTTGCATGATTCACCAACTCCGGTCCACTGATTTGGTTGGAGTCAACGCCCCTATGTGGGCCATGTTCTGCTTCCAAGATCTTTAACGGATCCTTCTCCCCGCATGGACCCCTCACCAAAATCTAATCCCCTCAAAATATTTAATGCTCCTCCACGTGAATTATGAAATGCTCTTCCACGTTTTGCATGTTCCAACGTTACTTTCCCCTTCAATGCTCCAGAAGGTAGCGCTAACGGCGCCGCTTGTTTCATCCTTGGAATTGGAAAAGGATCCTTTGTGATTTCTCGCGATATTCGAGGCGTCATTTTTGGGATGAACCGCGAATTCGCGTCTGCCTGATTTGCTCCGTCGTCCGCCGATTGCACCGACAACCGAGGTCGTGCCGTCACGATCTGTGATCGGAGAAGGTCGTGCGCGAGAGAGCCAGCCTCCCCTGGCACGGTCTGCATAACCGTCGCCACCTCGATGTCCAAGTCCACCCCTCGATGACGCACCTTCCTCCATCCCAACCGCACTGGTTGAAGTTCCTTACCCGGACCACCAGATCAACCCCACCTCCCGCCTCGCAGCCGCTGGATAGAATCTCGATCATCGGTACCACCGTAGCAAGAATATCCCGAACTTCCTTGGGCTTTCTCCAGACCAGGGGAATGCCCCGTATTCGTACCACCTCCGTCCCACGCAAGGACAAACAACCATCAAACTGACCCGGCAGACGCCACTGGAGGAGGGTCTGTTTGTTTGAACACATCCGCAATAGTGCTTGTGACTCGGTGACGGTAAGACCACGTGCCAACACTCTCCACGGACTCAATAATATGAGATCTCCGCCGAACCTCCCCTCCGAAGCCGCTCCCACGTCTGACGTACCCAGTGGCAGGGGTCGGGATCCTCCCCCTTCACCGATGAGAACCACGCTTTCCCGAACCGGCGTAGTCACTTTCTTACGAGGGCAAACCTTGGCACTGTGAGCAAAGCCTCGGCAATGAAAGCATCTCAAAGGCTCCCTACAGGATGCCGCCCAGTGTTGGAGGAACCGCATCGAAAGCAACCATTGCCGAACGGTTTACCTTTAGGCCCTATGCGCTTGCTGCCACCGTGTGCGTCGTCTCCTTGCGACGTCCACACGACAACCTCCTTGATGCGGGGGAAAACCTCGCACTCCTCCTTGGACGGACGAGGACCCACAGTGCTCCATTTTTACTACTTATACCTAATAAGATTGATTATTGACTTTTTAAGAGTGGTGTCTTATTTAAATTAAAATGCTGAGTATATATAGCTAACCGTAGCTTTGATGTTGATTTGACCAAACAAAAATTGGAAAATTGTATAAATTTTCATGTAAGTATATATTGTTCACTTAAACTAATTCGAAGAAAGCCCCAAATTTACGTACATAGCTAATCTCGTAGTTGATGTTGATACATATGGGCAAAACTTTGTTTACTTGTAGTAATTTCTCTATGGATAATCAATCTTTATATATGTCCTTTTACCTGATATAACTACACATCTATCCTATATGTATTATTTTGTTCCATATACATCTTTATACTACAACAAAAATATTGAACTATAGCGATACTTTTTTCAAAATCTATCACTGAATCAGCCATTGTTAAGTATATAACGACGATATTATTCGTTACGAATTATTTTTTTGTATTTGAAATTTGCGAGGAATAACATATCTGTCGTTATATCATTAGCAATGATCCACATAACGACGCTTATCCGTTGCTATTTTTCAAACTTTAATTAATAATCTCTAAATTTTGAACTAAAAAAATAGCGACGATTAGTTATTATTTTAAAATAGATTATTGCCAATGATATGGCGACATATATACAATGTGTTGCTAATTTCAAGTATGAAAACTTAATTGGTAACGAATAGTATCGTCGTTATATATTTAACAATGTCTACTTCCATGACAAATTTTTTAAAAAAGCATCACTATATGTAGTGCTACTTTATTTCAAACCTAAGGGTGTTAGCTCCTATGGTGAACATATCATACGATATATATTCATAAAAACTCATACATTTGCTGAAATTATTATCCTTATCTTTGGCGTCGATATAAACAACAAAATATTGAAATTTCAATGAATTTCTCAATAAATTTTCAACATCGTATAAATATATAATATGCTATGCATTACATGCATAACAAGCATAAAGTTGCTTAGTATAGCTATGCCAAATTAATAAGTATTATCTAATAAAAATATTCATCATCACTATTTTTAACATAATTTCAGGTGCTTCATGTAGTTTTAAACATGTTTTCCTTAGATTACATGATACTTTCTTCATTATTTCTTATTTTAAAGATGTGTTCTAAAAAGACCACTATCACAAATGATGTATTAGTACGACGATAACTATATTATCTTTCACAATATATTTTCTTATGTTATCAGCGTAATATCTGCAATGCACGAGGTATACATTAGTTATATGCAAGATTGGGCATTGGGCTGGGCTGGTCCGATCGAGCAAAACCCGACCCAAATAATATGATCCAAACCTAAACTCGAAATTTAATAGGCGGGACGTGTCTCAGGCCCGAACCCGCAAGCCCGATAACCTGACCTATACGATATAATTATATCCAATATATTCATGTTATCTCTAAATACTATGTTCTAACTTTCATATACTTATTTCAAGTTTAGAATAAATACTTGGACCCATTAATAATCATATCCGTTAACGTGGATTGAGAACATTATTACATTAGTATGCAAGAACGAAATCCCTATTCTCAAGTGTTAGAACATGTAAAACTGTAAGTAAGCAATCTGTATTGGGTCATAGTGCACACATCTAAAATAGAATATATAATGGTGAATTGAATGGGGGTTTAAGTCGCCATATTTTTTTACCACATTTCTATTGGCAACATACAACTAATGTCAGAATCAAGAATTAATTGGTGTACTTAAGGTATTAAACACGCACACATGCATAAGAAACAACCAAATAAATGTAAGAAGAATGGAATGCATAATATTGGTGTGCATCGGTGTTAAATTGGGCCGGTCCCACCTGAACCCGACCGATTTTGTTTGGGTCGAGTGTGGACTTGGGCCTGGAATTTTAAAATCAAATGGACCTAGACCCGACCCATTAGCCCAAATACTTGAATGAGCTTGGGTCGGGCTAACTCAAATTTGACTCGACCCGACCCGATGCCCAACCCTAGTGAAGGATATGGAGAGATCCTCAAGCGCATCACGGAAGCGTGAGCGTCGTATCGGATACGACGAAGAACGACTAGTCGTACTAGTTGTTCGGTGCAGCGGAATTTAAAAAATTTTTATTCGATGAAACCACATGATCCAAGAACCATTCTCGGATCGTTTCATCTATAACCACAACAAGTATAATGCAATACCTCTTGAAGCGTGGTTGATCGAGTCTCTAAGAGAAGAGACCACCTGTCTCAAGTCCGATCGTCGGAGAGATCGCTTGCGAGCGCGGGGATGAACCGCGGTGTCCTCGCAATCCAAGAAGTTGATCCAAGCACGGTTGCTCCTGATCTCGTCACACGAGATCGAACGTCTCCTTCGTAGGCGAAGCACTCTAAGTAGACGAAGAACCGCAGAGCGTCGAAGCGGTAGCACGAGGGCGCGGGCGACGACGATTCTCTCCACCAAGGTGGACGGCCACCAAGAAGAAGGGGGAGAGAGGGCTGTCGAGTATGAGAGAAAGAGAGAGAGAGAGTTTTGCTACAATAGCATGTGTAAAGAGAGAGCCAAGAATGCCTCTCTATTTATAGGGTTTTGGGATCCATGGATCTCAATCCATGTGTCATATAAAATCAATGGATGAGATTGATTTATGACAATCCAATGATCAAGATTGTTGTTGGTAAAAGCCAACAACTTGTGATTTAATTTTGATTAAATATATTTGATAAATCAAATATATATTAATACCAAATTAAACCAACTAAATAAAAAGTGGAAAAACAAATGAGAGCCACCTTCCCTATTGGGAGGAGTGGACGGCCACCAATTCCATAAAGGAATTGGTGCCGCCACCTCTTCCCATATGGGGAGGGCAATCCCATGGATTCCCATGGGATTCCATATCTCCTTGTTTTTCTCTCAACTTATTTTCCAACAATTATTCACCAAAAAATAATTCTCAATTAATTTTGGGAATATTGCAAACTTGACATTGGAATATTGTGAATTAAATTCACAACCCAAAACAAAATGTAATTTACATTTTTAATTAATTAAACAATGTGTATCCAATACACATTAATAATTAATCTACTAATATAAATTATATTTAACTCTCTCTAATACATTATAAATCACATTTATAATATATTAGGAATAATTGGATATTACTATCCACATTATTCTTATCCATAATAATTAAATCACATTTAATTATATTGGATAATTTCTCATACATCATGATAATTAAATTACATTTAATTATCAACTTCTCTTTGCTTAGATCTCATGGAATTGTTCTCAAACTATTTAAGAACAATGCTATTTCTCCTCAGATACTTGGAGATAAGGACAGGGCGATTGTATTGTTCCACGTATAGTGACTTGGATATTGAGATCACATCTCAAATCCAGATCCCATGGACCTCTCACAGATGCTTGATTAAATCAAGACCGTATACCTAATCTTCTCATTGCATCTGAATCTCATTCAGATCGATGTCCAGTAAATGGACTAAGATTAGGTTACTTCTCTAATGAGAGGAGTCACTAAAATCCAGACCTGTTTCATCACTCCCTCGGAATGGAAGCGTCATGGTTATACAATCATTTATGATCAAATCACCCTTCAGGTATTCCCAATACCTGCACATCCTGCATACTGGAAGACTCATGATCATCATGAAGATAAAGATCACTTTTACACTGTCATCTTCATAGTATGATCATTAAGTTTCTCAATCTTGGTCCTTGGGATATGGTACATATCATATGCTTTCACAAAGCATATATCTTACCTTCAAATTCATATCATGCTTCTAAAGCATGATGACCATGCATGGAATTTGGTCAATCCCAATACCTCATGAGTGAGCTCATGTCTCCCGGTTCACAAGTGAACCTGTATGATCCCTTTGAGAGATCATATTACTCATATGCCCTTATATGCACACCAGCTCGCCGGTGTATAGACCTTTATTAGGTCATCAACCTATTGGTCTGCCAAATGTACATGCTCAGACATATAGTAATATATCTGTCTCTGGTCAGAGGATGTTTGCCTATGATGTGACAGTATTCATCATAGGTCTTTGGTTATCTCGATCTCGTTAAGTCAACTCATTGACTCAACTAATCTGATACCTCTGAATCAATATTCCTATGCAGAGGACCTGCATCAAGAGGTCGATCAGATATCAGTCTAATGAGATGAGATTGCCATCTCCCACTCAGACTGGAGATCACTACTTGTTAATCATTGATGATGCTTGATGAGTCCTCTATCTAACTCCTTAGATATTCATCCAAGCATCAACCTCTATGATTCAATCATTGAATCAACAGCTGTATGATTATCAAGTTGGCCATGGTACATAACCCTTATTGTACAGAGGGACCTTATAGTGCATTCATTCATTCAATATCAGAAAGGGAGTGAAACAAAACATCAATAACTTTTATTGATAATTCATTTATTACAATAACATTTATTGTAGGAATGGTTCGCCTCGGGCTCACATGCTAACAATCTCCCACTAGCCCTCAGAACCATTCAGGAACAAACCTTAAACCCATACTCATTACATGCTGGTCAAAAACCTTCTGTGTCAGAGGTTTGGTAAGAGGATCAGCAACGTTGTCGGCGGAGGCCACCTTGGTGATGATGATGTCACCACGCTTTTGAATCTCTCGAATGATGTGGTATTTCCTTTATACGTGCTTGCTCTTCTGATGCCATCTGGGTTCATTCGCCTGGGCAATGGCTCCCGCGTTATCACAGAGTAGCGGGATGGGAGTATCAGAGGAAACTACGCCAAGCTCCTGGATGAACTTGCGCTACCACACCGCCTCCTTTGCAGCATCCGATGCGGCAATGTATTCGGCTTCTGTTGTTGAATCTGCCGTAGTGTCCTGCTTCTTGCTTCTCCAGCTCACAGCACCACCGTTCAACAGGAACACAAGCCCTGATGTCGACTTTCGATCATCAATATCTGATTGGAAGTTAGAATCTGTATATCCCAAGACTTGGAGATCACCATCTCCATAGACCAAGATGTAATCTTGCGTCCGTCTTAGATATTTGAATATGTTCTTTACTGCATTCCAGTGTTGTTCTCCATAGCAGGATTGGTAACGACTTACCACTCCCACTGCATGGCAGATATCTGGCCTAGTACACATCATGGCATACATTAAGCTTCCTACGGCTGATGCATAAGGACATCCAGCCATGGCCTTCTTTTCCTCAACAGTTTGAGGAGCCATTCCTTTAGACAGGTGGATACCATGTCTTAAGGGTAGGAATCCTTTCTTGGAACTATCCATACGGAATCGTTCAAGAATCTTCTTAATGTATCCTTGTTGTGACAATCCCAATATCCTCTTCTCTTGATTTCTGAACAGCTTCAGACCGAAGATGTAAGAGGCTTCTCCAAGATCTTTCATCTCAAAGGTATGGGACAACCAAATCTTCACACTGGTCATCATCCCTGTATCATTCCCAATGATAAGGATGTCATCTACATAAAGCACGATGAACACAATGGCGCTCCCACTAAGCTTCTTGTACATACAAGGTTCATCAGGATTCTGCACAAAATCATAACTCTTTATGGTTTCATCAAATCTGATGTTCCAACTACGAGAAGCTTGCTTGAACCCATAGATGGATTTCTTCAGCTTGCATACTTTGCCATCCTCAGTCATGAAGCCCTGGGGCTGCTCCATGTAGATATCCTCCTCGAGGTATCCATTGAGGAAAGCTGTCTTGACGTCCATCTGCCAGATGTCGTAGTCAAGATATGCAGCTATAGCTAGTAATGCCCTGATGGATTTAAGCATAGCCACAGAAGAGAATGTCTCATCGTAGTCGATGCCTTCCCTCTGTGTGTAGCCCTTGGCTACGAGCCGTGCCTTGAAAGTCTCTACTTTCCCATCAGGTCCCCTCTTTCTCTTGAATATCCATTTGCACCCAATGGGTTTTACCCCCTTAGGTGGATCCTCTAGGGTCCATACACCATCCTTATGCATGGAGTCAATTTCTGACTTCATTGCTAGCATCCATCTATCCATGTCGTGATCCGCGAGTGCTTCATCAAATGAAGTAGGATCATTGTCAGTTTCACTTGACACATGGAGTCCATACCTTTCAGGTGGTGCAACCACCCTCGAACTCTTTCGAAGAGGTATGGGTGTTTCATCTTTATTTACTTCTTCAGTTTCTGGTTCAGGAAGCTCAGAGTCCTCAGGGGACTCAATGAGTTCCTCTACTTCACTTTTGTCTTGACCTTTAAGGAAAACATTCTCCAGAAATTTCACATCTCTAGAGACAAAAACCTTTTGGGTCTCAGGGTCATAAAGTTGGTATCCAATACCATCTTTAACGTACCCAATGAAGTAGCACTCACGAGAGCGAGATTCTAGCTTACTTGCATCCACATTCTTTGCATGGACCAAGCAACCCCAAACCCTCAAGTGATTAACACTAGGTTTGGTTCCATACCATAGCTCATGAGGAGTCTTAGGTACAGATTTGCTAGGAATCTTATTTAGGATATATATTGCAGTCTCTACTACATATCCCCAGAAACTAAGTGGCAAATGTGCTTTACTCATCATTGAACGAACCATATCCATGATGGTTCTGTTGCGTCTTTCAGCAACACCATTAAGTTGGGGAGTTCCAGGAGGAGTGAGATTGGAAATAATTCCATTCTCTTTAAGGTATTCCTTAAATTCATCTGATAGGTACTCGCCACCTCGATCAGATCGAATTCGTTTAATCTTCCTATTGGTTTGGTTCTCAACCAAAACCTTGAACTCTTTGAACTTTTCAAAGGTTTCAGACTTATGACGTAATAGGAAGATAAACCCGTATCGCGAATGGTCATCAATAAATGTCAAATCGATATCCATTTCGAGTCGCGGTACTGAAGGGACCGCATCCATCAGTATGTATTAGGTCAATAATACCTTCACATCTTGTAACCTTGTTACGGAAAGGCATCCTAGTCATTTTACCTCGAATACAATGTTCACAGGTAGGTAAAGGCTGAACCTGTAGAAAATCCAAAGGTCTATCCTCTATCAATCTATTGATCCTATCAACAGATAAATGACCAAGCCTTTGATGCCAAATCATATTTTAATGATTTATATTACTCCGGGATCTTTTAGGGTTTTTATTAGTGGTTGTAACATTCATGACATGCTCATTAATATACAATTCATAGAGTCCTCCAGAAGTCAAAATACCCTCTGCAATATATTTATCATAATGATTTATGACTAATTTATTACAAAATAGGAATGAATATCCACTTCTAACTAGCTTAGATACAGATATCAAATTCCTTCTGACTTCAGGTACATAAAGACACTCTTTAAGTACTAGGACTCTTCCACTAGATAATGATAGTCTGCAGGTCCCGACGGCGACTGCTACAACACTTGCATTAGATCCCATCTGGATGACTATCTCCCCTTCTTCAAGCTTTCTAGTTTCCTGAAAAAAATGCAACAAATTGCATACATGAACAGAAGTACCAGAATCAACTACCCAACTTCCTTCTCGTCTAACGAGAAAGCTGGTTTCAATGATAAAAGTAGATTTCATACCTGCTGGGGCTTTACCTTTGTCGATTGACTTCAGGTAATCCGGGCAATTACGCTTCCAGTGCCTGATGAAGCTACGTTTCATCATCTTTATTCTATCATTTTGGCCTTAAAAACCCTAGTAAATGCGTGTAAATAGCATTAATTCATGCATTTTAGCATTCATGCATCTGTGTGTAAATATTGTATAAAATGCGGTTTTTAGTGCCAAAATTATAGAATAAAGAAAAGAAAAGAAAAAGAATAAAATATTGTAAATATTTTATGACCCGAAACCCCGAGACCTAGGCATCTTGATGAATAGGTCGACAAGGAATAAAGTAGGGGGAGATAAGGGCTAAAAGACAGATAAAATACCTATACATTTTATTCTTTCTTTATTCATTTTGGGACCTATTTTTGGTTCCACTTTTTGTGCATCAAATAAAGAAACTTTGTACATGAAAGTTGTAGATAATAAAATAAATAAAACTACAAAATTGATTTCACAGAAAAATAATGTACAGATAAAAAGTTATGGTCTGAATAAAAATCCAGAATGCCAACTTCCCAGACCCGTATCTCACAAATAAAAACTCCAAATGCAGCTTACTCACCTTTAATTGTATATAGAAGAAAATAAGCTAATTAATGGCGGTGGTTTCGCATTTGGCGGAGCTACGGTTTGAAAGTTGACTTTTGGACCCACATTGTACCTTGTACATATTAAAATATTCAATTTATTATTTATTTATTATTTTTATAATTTTATATTTTTATAATGTTGTAAATAATACTTATAATAATTATGTGCATTAAAATCAGAATAAAAACATAAATAAAATACAAATAAAAATACTTGTATATATTATAATACATAGGTATAATACAGGTAGCGATACCTATACAATTAATACTTTCATTTTATTAAGTGTATAAAATATATCAGAAAATTAAAATAAAAATATATTTGTGTATATAAAAGTATTTTATAATTTTAGAAAATAAAAACCAAAATAAAATAAATTAAAAATACCTAAATAAAAATAAAATACTTAAATATACAGATATAGATACCTATAGGGGTATAAATGCAAACTTGTAAAAATATGAATCATAAAAATAATTAAAAATCATAATAAATTAATTCATAAAATAATAAACATTTTTCATTTTATAATAAAAAATCAATAAAATCATCTTCTATTTTTAATAGATTTTATAAGTATTTTTTCCTGCGGATTTTCCTGGTTGGTCCACGTGGACCAACCAGGTGGCTGGAAAGTTGACCCACTGGTCAATTTCCTGGCCTCCTCCTGCAGCGTGTCAGAATGACATTTCGCCTCTTTTCTCGAATTTTTCGCCGCTTGTGCGTTGCTCGAGAGAAGATGGTTTCTTCACGAAAGTTGTACCTGGTACAACTGTCATCCGCGCCCTTAGCTCTCCTCGAGCGTTGGACCATCGAGCCACCCGTGATCCCTCCTCGAAAGTGACCCCTCGCCCATGTTTCAAAAACCACCCAAACACCTCCTCCAACCTTTGAACCCTCTTTGACCTAGCAAACCCCTTCTCCTTGGATGCTCTGGACTGGAGACGGTGACAGGGTCTCCTCCAGCTACTTGGGAGGGTCGCGCGCGGCCGAGGAGCGGCTCCACCACCTTCGCCAGTCCCCGGCGTTGAGGTCACATCTCATTGGCTTTGTCGGCCAATTTGAGGTTGTTTTTCGTGTTTTTCTTACTTTTTCTTAGTTGTTTAGTGCACTGTTATGTTCAGATTTCAGTTCGTGTCCTCAATCAGTAGTTTAATCGTTTCAAACACCATCCGCCACCCCCTCGCCGGAGCTTGCTCCGGCGAGCAACCATTCACACCTAACGCCAACCATCCATCTTTGTTTTGCGCTGGAACCTCTCCTGTGGCTGTTCATTCATTTTTTGCAGGGTTCCAAGTGCCAAAGGACCCCACTTGGGGTCGCTTTTGCTGAGATCTGGGCAACCTGAAGCTCTCTTCCCGCTTCCACTGTAGCCGTGGTGGTCTGGTGGTTTACCACCATTTTGAAGCCACCATGTACTAGAAGGAGATCCCAGGAGGTTCTTGATCTCGTTGGCGGAGAGAAGGAGACGCCTGGTGTGGAGATTTTGGCGCCTCAAGTTCCAGCCGGCCGTGTTCAACCGCGGTTCTTCCTCCTCGCGCGCGCGCCGTTCGATTCCGCCTGTTCTTGGCAAGCTACAGGAGCCATTGGATCACCCCGCTCCAGACCGTCAGATCTGCGGGAGATATCTAATCAAGCCCGTCCAGACGAAGGGGTATCGGCCCCCCCACGGCGCGCCACGCGTCTTAAGTGGATCGCGCACCACCGTTGGATGCGCCACTAAGCGGGTATTTTGCATATGTTTCCCGCTGATTTTTGTAATATTTTATGAAGGACTGAAACATTCCTTGGCCGTTTGTATTTTTTTGTGATAATTGCTAAAAACCCCCTGCGCGTATCTGCAATTACTTTGTGCCCCTGCCAGCCAAGCGCACGCGCATAGCACGTGCGCGTGGGTATTTTGCAGGCAGAGGCTTGCGGTTTTTGGGCATTTACTATTCCGTGCAGTAACTATTTTATTTAGTGATAAAGTTTGTGGATAATTTGCATCTTAGCCCTGTGGTTCTTTCTTATTGCGTGTATACCCCTTCCAGGTACGTGTGCACGTCACGCGCACCTTGGGATTTTTACACAAATATCCTTGCGGCCTTGAGCATTTTCTTTTAGTCCAGAAAGTAATTTATTCAGTTATATATTTTTGGTATTTTTACACGCAGGCCCTCAAACTTCCTTCTATTTCCAAAAATACCCCTGCGAATGTGAAGTTTCTTTTTGGCTTCTTGTATTATATGCATGCATCTCTAAAACCCCAAAAAAATCCCCAAAAATCATTGTAGCTTCCTGTTTCATAGTAGTTTATTACCATATTTTTATTTTTCGCAATTATTGCATTTTATTATTTATAAAAATTCAAAAATAGCCATTTTCAGCACTGTTTGCATTAGAAAATCACTAAAAAATATAAAAACACCTCAGAAAAATCCCAAAAAAAAATATATTTCGTGTATTTTAGTTAGTTTTAACTCCCAGCCAAAAATCATTAAAAAAATATAAACCAAACTCCAAAAAATTGCAAAAACTCTAAAAACCTTCATAAAAATTTATAAAATCCATAAAAAATCCAAAAATAGTGTTTTCTTTTCCTAAATTTTCTTGGTTTCATTATCTTTCACTGAAAATTAAGTTGGAGAATTTTTGTTACTGTTTGCCATTTTATTTCTCCATTTTAGTTTCAGCCTTGCCTTTTTGCCACTGTTTTCTTTATTTTGATAATTAAAAATACCAAAAACATTCTAAAAATTACCCAAAAATCACAAAAACAGTAGAAAAGTATAAAAAGACCAAAAAGACTTTATTTCCTCATTTTTGAGCATTTTTATCCATTTTTATAAATACTCTAGCTTGCCTTTTATTACCTTGCTTTTATATTCCAATATTGAAAAAGAAAATATAAAAAAAATATAAAATACAAAAAGAAAATATAAAATCAGTAAAGTAAAAATCAAAATACAAAAATACAAAAATTAAAAATCAAATAAAAATTATAAAATTAAAAACCCACAAAAAAATTAGCATCATAGACTCTTGATCACATACACACGCATTTTTGAGCACTTATGCCCCGTTCTACCTGTCTGCTCCCTGTGTTCGACCTCTACAATACTTGCACCTATACACATCTTGTTGTAGAGTTATAATAAATTTTAACTCCGCACATTTATTTTCATTGCTTGATTTATTTGTCGTGGGTTAATTGTTGTTTGAATCGGGATTTCGTTGGAGGTCAAATCAGCGACTGTTGATTCGCCTTGTGAGTCAACACGATCTCTGCGATTTCTGGGCTAAACAGTGCCCCGACTTCTTGCAGTGGTGACAGACGTCGGTTTTCTTCGACGCCATTAAAGTGGATGCATTGGAAGATGAGGCAACACTTTGTCCCTTTTTCTTTCTCTTCTGGGCCGGGCCCTTCAGAGAACCTTGCTTCCGACCGCGCTTCCCTTTGACCTGTGCAACCATTGCAATGCCAGTGGGACCATCTTTCTTCATTACGTCTTGTGCAGACTTTAATGCAGCAAGAAGCCCAGCATTTGTCAGTTCCAGCTTATTCATGTGGAATGACACCATAAAGTTATTGAAAGATTTGGGCAATGACAGCAGAATGAAATCAGATTGCATGTCTGCATCCATCGTCGCCCAGAGTCTCAAGCTCCGACAAATACCCAAACATTTTGAGTACATGCTCGCGGACCGAGGTCCCTTCCTGCATCTTGCAGCGAACGAGTTCTTTCATAACATTGTACCGCTGGGTGCGGTTATTGTCACCAAACATATCCTTTAGATTCTGCATGATATCCTGGCAAGTACTCATCTCCACATGTTGCTTCTGAAGAACATTGGAGAGAGAACCCAAGATATAGCACCTAGCCAAGACATGATCTTCATCATACTTGTCATTATATGCTTTGTCTTCCTTAGATTTAGGGTTTTCAAGTTTGTTTTCAGAGAGCACATAACTGATGCGCTCTGCCGAAAGCACAAGCTCCAAATTACGAATCCAATCCGAGTAATTTGGTCTGGTCAATTGGTTGACAGAAGCCTGCTCAGTGGGTTCATGGCCTTCATTTTCTGAAATTGAGAATGCACTATATTAGAACATATAATTATATATTTAATTTAATTTTATTTGATTAAGGCATTTTTAAATCAAATTAGTCTTGCTATGTCAACTATGAAAGTTTATTCCCTTATTCACTTTCAAAGTAGGAGATATACTTACCGATATATCTCAAGTAAGAACTGGGATCTCCTCTTTATCTTTGTCATATCCCAATAATATGAGAACCTATGACTCAAATAAAGAGAAGCGGGAACACATTCCGCCTTGCAAGTCCAACTTGCATTTCCCAATTCGGTCTTTAATACCCGAGCCCACCACCCCTAAGGTGATGTTGACTCGTCATTAATTGAACCAACCGTCAACAGGATTACAACTCGCTATGCGCAATCCAATATCGCCCCAATAATATGAGGACCCGATATTGGGGTCACTACGCATACGTCCTTACTCTTTCGAGAAGCGACGAGCCCGATCCAAACGGATCATATGTGGGAGCTGTCACTTCGGACAGGCGTATCCCACATATAATATTTGGCGACGAAACCCTTCGCCTTGACGGGAGACCATGGATGTCACTTATGTGATTCTCCATCTCTTATTCAAATTTAATTAATTAATATGAATCTCATTCATATAATTAATTCTTCCAAGGGAATTATTAGCTCTAATCATATTAGAGTATTTTCAATTGGATATAATTAACTTAATCATATTAAATTAATAATCAATCCAGTTCAATCAATCAAACTTAATTTTATGCTTGAATATATATATGATATTATTCTCAAAGTACGTATTAATTCATATTTTAATAATTAGAAAAATACATCATAATCCCTCGGACATTATCCCGGCTCTACCCGCTGTCATGGCCAGTACCGGCGGGAGTGGGGCGGACCACATACGTTGCAACCCGCTGACCAGCGATCCCCGACTAGACACCATATCCACCTCGGGAAAGGATAATGCCAAATTGATTATTTTGTACTTGAGATGATCATCGGTTCTTCAACTGAAATTATACCATATAGTAATCAAAATAATTTTGATTTTAAAGAAATTTGCTAGGCAAATTCCCAAGTCCTATTGAAGCAAGAAGTTTGATGATTGTAATTCCAATTAAGGTTTAAATTAAATCTAATCAATTAGGAAAATAATCATGTTTCAATATTTCACAAATATTTTTCAAGATTATTTCACGAAATTAACAATTAATTTCACTAATTGACAATCACTTGGTTCTAGATTAGGAAAGCAATTTCAGCAGTGACCCCTACTTACTAAAATTGGCATATCTCAATCATATTAAATCTAAATTAAGCAAAGTCAATTTCTAAAGTTTGCTAATTTGATTTAGGACAGAACCTAAGTGATGTTTCACGCATTTCGAGGCAATTATAAACAATAATTAACATTTTAATCACGTTCAGATTCACAGTTCCCGCAACAGTACATACATGTTCATTAAAACGACCATATCTCGAGCATACGAAATCCGATTTATGCAAACTCAGATCCTATGGTTTCCTTATTTAATGGGGAACATAATCCAAGTATAAAATTCGTGTTTAAACAATTTAAACAGTGCCGAATTTATTTAATAAACAGATCTGCGAAATCAAATGCGATGAAAACTTTCGCGACCTTAGCGAACCCAAGTCGTCCTTGGTTAACAAATCACTATTCGAAACCGTCGACCTAAGGCTCTGATACCACTTGAAGGATATGGAGAGATCCTCAAGCGCATCACGGAAGCGTGAGCGTCGTATCGGATACGACGAAGAACGACTAGTCGTACTAGTTGTTCGGTGCAGCGGAATTTAAAAATTTTTTATTCGATGAAACCACATGATCCAAGAACCATTCTCGGATCGTTTCATCTATAACCACAACAAGTATAATGCAATACCTCTTGAAGCGTGGTTGATCGAGTCTCTAAGAGAAGAGACCTCCTGTCTCAAGTCCGATCGTCGGAGAGATCGCTTGCGAGCGCGGGGATGAACCGCGGTGTCCTCGCAATCCAAGAAGTTGATCCAAGCACGGTTGCTCCTGATCTCGTCACACGAGATCGAACGTCTCCTTCGTAGGTGAAGCACTCGAAGTAGACGAAGAACCGCAGAGCGTCGAAGCAGTAGCACGAGGGCGCGGGCAACGACGATTCTCTCCACCAAGGTGGACGGCCACCAAGAAGAAGGGGGAGAGAGGGCTGTCGAGTATGAGAGAAAGAGAGAGAGAGAGAGTTTTGCTACAATAGCATGTGTAAAGAGAGAGCCAAGAATGCCTCTCTATTTATAGGGTTTTGGGATCCATGGATCTCAATCCATGTGTCATATAAAATCAATGGATGAGATTGATTTATGACAATCCAATGGTCAAGATTGTTGTTGGTAAAAGCCAACAACTTGTGATTTAATTTTGATTAAATATATTTGATAAATCAAATATATATTAATACCAAATTAAACCAACTAAATAAGGAGTGGAAAAACAAATGAGAGCCACCTTCCCTATTGGGAGGAGTGGACGGCCACTAATTCCATAAAGGAATTGGTGCCGCCACCTCTTCCCATATGGGGAGGGCAATCCCATGGATTCTCATGGGATTGCATATCTCCTTGTTTTTCTCTAAACTTATTTTCCAACAATTATTAACCAAAAAATAATTCTCAATTAATTTTGGGAATATTGCAAACTTGACATTGGAATATTGTGAATCAAATTCACAACCCAAAATAAAATGTAATTTACATTTTCAATTAATTAAACAATGTATATCCAATACACATTAATAATTAATCTACTAATATAAATTATATTTAACTCTCTCTAATACATTATAAATCACATTTATAATATATTAGGAATAATTGGATATTACTATCCACATTATTCTTATCCATAATAATTAAATCACATTTAATTATATTGGATAATTTCTCATACATCATGATAATTAAATTACATTTAATTATCAACTTCTCTTTGCTTAGATCTCATGGAATTGTTCTCAAACCATTTAAGAACAATGCTAATTCTTCTCAGATACTTGGAGATAAGGACAGGGCGATTGTATTGTTCCACGTATAGTGACTTGGATATTGAGATCACATCTCAAATCCAGATCCCATGGACCTCTCACAGATGCTTGATTAAATCAAGACCGTATACCTAATCTTCTCATTGCATCTGAATCTCATTCAGATCAATGTCCAGTAAATGGACTAAGATTAGGTTACTTCTCTAATGAGAGGAGTCACTAAAATCCAGACCTATTTCATCACTCCCTTGGAATGGAAGCGTCATGTTTATACAATCGTTTATGATCAAATCACCCTTCAGGTATTCCCAATACCTGCACATCCTGCATACTGGAAGACTCATGATCATCATGAAGATAAAGATCACTTTTACACTGTCATCTTCATAGTATGATCATTAAGTTTCTCAATCTTGGTCCTTGGGATATGGTACATATCATATGCTTTCACAAAGCATATATCTTACCTTCAAATTCATATCATGCTTCTAAAGCATAATGACCATGCATGGAATTTGGTCAATCCCAATACCTCATGAGTGAGCTCATGTCTCCCGGTTCACAAGTGAACCTGTATGATCCCTTTGAGAGATCATATTACTCATATGCCCTTATATGCACACCAGCTCGCCGGTGTATAGACCTTGATTAGGTCATCAACCTATTGGTCTGCCAAATGTACATGCTCAGACATATAGTAATATATCTGTCTCTGGTCAGAGGATGTTTTCCTGTGATGTGACAGTATTCATCATAGGTCTTTGGTTATCTCGATCACGTTAAGTCAACTCATTGACTCAACTAATCTGATACCTCCGAATCAATATTCCTATGCAGAGGACTTGCATCAAGAGGTCGATCAGATATCAGTCTAATGAGATGGGATTGCCATCTCCCACTCAGACTGGAGATCACTACTTGTTAATCATTGATGATGCTTGATGAGTCCTCTATCTAACTCCTTAGATATTCATCCAAGCATCAGCCTCTATGATTCAATCATTGAATCAACAGCTGTATGATTATCAAGTTGGTCATGGTACATAACCCTTATTGTACAGAGGGACCTTATAGTGCATTCATTCATTCAATATCAGAAAGGGAGTGAAACAAAACATCAATAACTTTTATTGATAATTCATTTATTACAATAATATTTATTGTAGGAATGGTTCGCTTCGGGCTCACATTGCTAACACCTAGTTATATGTTGTCCACTATTTATACTTGTATACGGCCAAATCCATCATATTTAAGACCCGTGAATACACGTCTCATCTAAAATTTACTGTATTCTATGTATTTCGTAAGAAATTTTATAAAAATAAAATGAATGTTTATACGTGCACCTCACTCCTCCTTAAAAAAATTATGACCTTTCAAAAATAGAAAAATAACTGGCTGCGTTCATTGCGAGGGGCCGCGTTCCACATGTGGGAAGTGCATATTGCTCCAATCGAGTGGATTTTTTTCTGAAAAAAAAATCCAACGTAGGGATATAATGCATGTATATATTATTCTGCATACCTAATAGATTTTTTTGATCCATTATTCTTAAGTATTTTATCTTGAAGATCATAAAATTTAACATTTTTCTTATATGGAACATTGGATCAAAAATGAAATTTCATTTCTTGGACCTGCTCCTCCAATCAGAGGTTGCCACTTGGACGGTGTTGAACATCGAGATTCCCTCTCGTCTCGTGTAGCGGAAACCCGTCAATTGAGTCGAAGCAGACGTCTACGTCTCTGGATCTAGTCTTCTAGATATTTATCACGGATACATACCACGAGAAGCCCATTCTCCATTTTTAATACACAAACAACAACTCTACGTAAACGTGGCAGGTTATCCACCGTCCACAGTAGACAAGAGATGCTAAATTACTTGTTGATTGCAGATCGCAAGAGAGTAGACGACCACTTTCCAGATCCCCACCAAATTGCAAACGTTGTTTTGGAAGAGCTCAAATTGAAGTTGCGAACTCTGACCCTTGACGTTTGTCGTCAGCAAAATTAAAAAAAAAAAGAGAGGGAAGGGGCTCCCCATAAATAAAACGCATCGTCGTGCATGACATGCACATGAGAGGACATGACAGACTTTTCCTCAGCACATATAAAGGGAAACGAAAGAGAAGACCGCTGCATAAACGGTTTTCGATAAACAGGAGCATCCGCGGAATATCCTACCGCTGATTCCCCCTCTTATGCCCTTACATAGAAGGTTCCCTCTTTTGCCCAAATATCTCAAACAAACACTCCAACTCAGCAGCTCTTTCCTTTTTTTTTATAAATTAAAAAGTTTTTATCTCTCGTATCCTTCTTAATTTTTGTAATATCAGTTATATCTCTCTCTTTTTTTTATATTGACTTTTACCTCTACTCACTAATAAAATTTACGGTTATGTTCTTCCATGTAGATAGATGTACAATTGAATATTTCAAAAAAGATATAACTGTGAATTTTGTAAGGGAAAAATTGGACTATCTCAGAGGAGTTAACTTGGCTCCCCTACCTTATTTTTTTTACTATTTTTATTTTTTTTGAAAAATGAATCCACAGAAATTCTTCACTATATTCTTATATTATGTTATTCATATTTCGTTAAAAACATAGACAAACGACCTCCATCTAGAAAGTCATTTTCTAACGGTCGCAGAATTGTTGAAATTGACCCCGTCCAGATGAAGGTTGTAGAAGTCTCTATTTCGCTTGGAATTTGAATGACATAATATAAAGATATAATAATGAAAATCCACGGAAGCATCCTTCAACAAAATTTACCCAATTTTTAAGAAGACACTTGAATTACTGATATTAAAAAAATAGGTAAATTCATATTATAGAAGTTAAGAAGGGAACATATGATGACAATCACAAATAAAATAATCATCATATTTCATCAGCAACATCATATTCCATCCGTTAATATATAGAATAATACGTGTGCTCCTTTGTCATAGTTTTTGTTGTTGGCAAGATTATTCCTTGCCATCCATTGTTGTAGTAGGAGATAGAGCCTAGGGGTCTAAATTGACCGACATTGTAATTCTTGTCATTAATTGATGTAACATAAGCTAGAAGGGCTGTTCTAAATTGATAGCTATTGAAATACTGGTCGCAACTCAACCTCATATTTTAACATCTTACCGTTCCATTCACTCTAATTGATCCATAGTCATTCTCTATAAGAGACATTCTCCTATTAGTGGACATAGAAATATTCAGTTGATACATTACGCGTGTCTATAGAACGTGCTACATGCACTCAATTTTTCTAAAAGCTTATTATCTATCAATCATATTACTAAGATCCCAAATCTTACTAATCATCTTAGTAATCTGATTGATAGATAATAAGATTACTAAGATCCGAATTGTTATTCCAATGTTTACCCATCTCTTAAATTTTAATATAGACTCATGGGAAGGGTGATTGGATGTGGCTATGAAAAAGGATGTCTCTACAAATTGGTCCAGTCTCGTTATCTGCAGATCTTCTGTTCCTTCTAAGATCAATCTCTACATATGACAGCTTTGGCTCGGTCATCTTCCTCTGCAAAAGGTCGTATTAGTAGTTCTTTATTTGAATTATTGCATTTGATATTTGAGATTCCATTTATGCTAATCACCGAGGACATGTTTTATCTTATCGGTGTTGATGATTTTTCAGACTTTCATCGAGGACATCATTGAAATAGAAACTAACAGGAAACTAGTTTGACACTCCGGTCTTGATCCATCATCGAAAATATCTGTATCAATGTTCTTGATAACCCACCCTGGAAGCAATACGCAGACGCACCTACGGTTACATATAATCGAAATCAACGAAGCTAAACATTAATAATTAACCAAAATAGCAGGTCCATAACCATAGACGACAAATCAAGCAATGCAGACTTCATATCTTCTTCTCCTCCTCCGTAGTATGGTAGTCACTGTGGGTTCGGTGGTCGGCTGTTGGCGGCTGAGACCCTCGACCCCCATTCGAGCAACTCCTTGCTCGTATCATCCTTGTGGCAGATCACCTCTATGAAGCAGAAGCAATCCTTCTTCTCCGTCGTCGCCTTCTCGATTGCCACCTTCAACTCATCCTCGTACCTCACCTTGGTCGTCCAGCACTTGCCATGCCCGTTGTGGATGGCGTCCACAAGCCCCGTGTAGTTCCAGTTCTTGATCACATTGTAGGGGCCGTCGTGAATCTCCACCTCGATTGTGTACCCGCCGTTGTTGATCAGGAAGATGATGCTCTTCTGCCCGCACCGCAGCATCGTCGACACGTCTTGCGCTGTCATCTGGAAGCTACCGTCTCCAATGCACGCGATCACACGCTTCTCCTTGGCCGCCTGCGCGTACCCGAGAGTTGCACCTACAGACCAACCAATAGAGCCATACTGCATCTGGAACTCGTACCTGAAAGAAACAGAGTACCCTGTTCTTAAGATCAATGTTATCATGCATTATATACGCGTGATAGATTACAGTGGCAGTTTTGTTGGTACCCGCAATCCTTGGGGAGCCTGAGTTTCTGGCAGTTGAACCACGAATCTCCGGTCTCGGCAATGACAGCGGTGTCGCTGCTGAGCATGTTCTGGATGTGCTTGAACAGCACGTTGACCCTCAACGGCTCCTTGGGCTTGCAGTCCACCGGCACGCCGTCCGGGACGTAGATCCTGGCGTAATTCTCGTAGGCACTGGTATTCTTCTTCAGCCTCTTGGACAGAGCTCGGAGGAAGTCCTTCATGAGGATGCAACCGAACGTGGGGCCATTGGCGACCACCACCCTGTCGGGCTGCACGATGATGGCCTTCTCCTTCTTGAGGAGAAGGGAGTACCCCACGGAGCTGTAGTCGTTGAAGATAGGTCCGGCGAAGATGTAGGCGTCGGCGGACTCGATGATCTCCGCGCAGAAGGATGTGCTGACGGCTCCCCAGTAGGTGCCGATGAACCTCGGGAGGTGCTCGGGCACGAGGCCCTTGGCAGAGGGCATGACCGCCACGGCGTACCCGCAGCTCTCGGCGAGATCCACGAAGGCCTTGCCCGCCTTGGCCACGCGTAGCTTGGGCCCTCCGACCATGACCGGCTTCACGGCCTTGTTCAGGAACTCCACGGTGGCCTCCACCGCCGCCTCAAGACCCAACTGGTTGCTCAATCTGTGGATGCCCGTACATAAGAGATCGGTCGACCCATTACACCAAAAGTAGCGATTGAAATACGAGAATACTCACTTGGGAGCAAGGAAGAACGGAACGGGCTCGCGGCTGAAGGTGGGGTGGGGGATGCCGGAGAGGTTGCAGCTGATGCTGATGTACACGGGCTTGCTCTCCTTGAGAGCGGTGGAGATGGCGGTGTCGATCTGCTCGTGCGCATCCTCCAAGTTGTTCACGACGGCCTGGTAGCACGTCACGGTCTGGAAGCACCGGAGCTCCTGGCTGAAGTCCGGGAGGCCGATGGTGTGGTGGAGGATGCGGTTGGTGCCGTAGTCGTTGGAGTTGGGTCCACCAACGATGCAGATCACGGGGAGGTTCTCGCTGTAGGCGCCGGCGATGGCGTTGATGATGCTGAGCCCGCCGACGGTGAAGGTGGCGACGCAGGCACCGACGCCGCGGGAGCGGGCGTATCCATCGGCGGCGTAGCCGGCATTAAGCTCGTTGCAGCAGCCGACGTTGGTGAGACCGGGTTCGGCGATGAGGTGGTCGAGAAGGGTGAGGTTGAAGTCGCCGGGGACGGTGAAGACGTCGGTGATGCCGACCTGGACGAGGCGGCGGGCGAGGTGGCGGCCGAGGGTGGCCTCGGCGTGGGAGACGATGGGGGAGGGGGAGATCGGGGAGCAGTGGCCGTTGGGGAGGACGCCGACGCCGTTGCAGATGGGCTTGGCGGCGGCGGAGACGGCTCCGATCTGCGTGTCCATTGGGTAGCGAGTCGTGAAGGGGGATTGGTTGGGGAGGAGGAGTGCAGGGAAGGGAGAGCTGTGAATGCGGAGTGGGGGCGTGGTTGGGATTATATATACAGAGGGAGAGAGAGAGAGCAGAGACTAGAGAGGGAGGAATAGAGAAGGGCGGTGGGAGGAGAGGAGTAGGAGTGCATGGGCGTGTTACCTTTGTTAATGGTGCGGGTCCTAAACAATGGGCAGTGGCATTGGGGATCCATCCACTCACAGGCAGCAGCATCCCCTCCCCACTCCTTACATACAGGGGGTTGTCACGGTTTTGGGGATGTCCTATTCTGGATTTCTATATATTTCCTTTGAGCATTATGGAATTTTCCTTTTTAGAGGGCTTTATTGAATCTTGAAAATACCTGGACATTGATGGAAATGGATATTTAAGTCTGTGATTTTTCCATCTGATTATGTCCTTCTTATTGATACAGACGTGTAGTTTCGTCCAGTGTTTTTAACCTGACCGGACCGGCCGGTTCGACAGGTGGATCAGGTCTGGACCGGTCCAATTAACCAGTTTATACCGATTCGTTTGGTTTGGTAGTGAGAATTGACCAATGATCTTTGATTATCAAATTCAAACTTTTTACTAACTACTATAACATAACTTTTTACCTATAATAAGTTTTTAATATAATTAAACTACTATTATTTTATAAAACAACTTGTCCTATATATATATATATGAGAAAAATGATCCTACTCCATGGAGTTTTATTTTTTCAATTTTTTTAGAAAAATGCTTCCATGAATTTTCATAACTATATCCCTTTAAAATGCTATTCAAATTTCATCAGAAATAGAGTCTACTACGACCTCCATCCAAACAGTCATTTTTTAATTGTCACATATTTGTTATTTTACCTGTTCTGGATGGAGGCCGTAGGAGTCTATTTCTGACAAAATTTGAGTGACATATTAGAAGGATATAGTTATGAAAATCAATGGAAGTATTTTTCAAAAAAAATAAAAAAATTTTAAAAAAATGAAAGAGGAGTAGGTAAGTTACCTACTCCATGGAATAGGATCCCTTTCCTCTTTCTTTCTCTCTCTCTCACTCTCTCTATATATATGATATTTATGACATTTGATGTCGCGTACGAAAAAAATATTTTATGTATTGTGTGAAATATATACATTGTCTATATATTTTATTTATATTTCAAGTAGATTTAAGTGTATATTATATATATACTATTTCATTTCAGTTTGATTATACGGTTCAACCAATTTTTTCTCACCGATCTGATTTAATCTAATTTTAAATAATGATGATGTCATCATTCGGTTGAACCGGTTTGATTACATGTTTCAACCCTATCCGATCATTTTGATACGGTTTTCGATTCGGTATCCGATTCGATTTCAAAAAACAATGGTTTCGTCATTGTCCCTTTAATCTCGCATCACACGCCAAAAGTAAGTAGAACGGATTTTTTTGGGTCTTTTCCTTGTTTATCTTTGTTCCTGTTTTGCAGTGATTTTTATGTTTTTTTGTTTTGTATATATACTCCCCTCCATTCGGTGGCATACCTCTCAAGTCTCAACCAACCTCCGTTTGCTAAGAAGGGTGAGGGGTTAAGGTCAGTCTTAAGGATAGTTTTGAGGTGCAATGACCAAGGGCTTATGAAGTTTAGTGTTTTATTTTTACATATGATTCAATCTTTAATTTATGAAATATCCTCTTTTACATAAAACATAGAGTAGTATATAATAGCTAATGATATCAATTATATATAATATACGTAATTTGTAAAGCCAAACAACCCATATTTTACAGGGCCTACTATCATCCTATCTTTATCCTTATGCATATTAGTCTAAAAATAAATTATCATATTTTTTTATGTTTCAATCACTCATACGTAAATTTGATATTTTTATTATTGTTATTATTATCATTTGGTTGTTTACAGAACCCGTGATAAACATCATTTATTATTGTACACATTCCCTAACTCCCAAAGAATATGTGCTCCTCTCATGCTTTTATGCAAGGACCCTTTTTTTCTTCTCCTTTTACCTCTTCTTCATCTTCGTCTTATAGGAGCTAGAGTTGCCGCACATGTGGTGATAGTGAGAAGCTTCAATGGCTGATTCTTGACGTTCTTCGCCACTGGCTGCTGGTCTATGTTACAAGCGGGAGAAATGCTCGGAGGTGACATTGGTGGCGGTTACACTGGGGATGTTTTGGGAGGCATGACTGCTTGTAGGGGTGTCCATGGGACGGGTATCCGCTCCATTTGATCGTGATCCATCCTGTTTTGTTGGTATTAGGTCACGGATTGATCCGCTCCATTCCAAAGGTTACCCAATTGCAATGGGTACCCAGTTAATGCCAATAGATTTTGGCTACCCACGGGTATCCGTGGAGATAAAGAGAGATACTTCAAGTGAAAGGTGACATATATTAAAATGCAAACGATATGTCCAACTATGTATATTTGTATCTATATCATATTCATAATGATAATGCCGGATACGAAAATCTAATGGTACAGAATGCATTCAGATAAAGATATATATATACATAGATAAATAAATTAATGAGGATATACAAAACTATGCAGATATTGTAAACCATATGAATACATGCAATTGGAAGGAATACTATCGAATGCAGATCTAATAATGACCCATTCATGTAGGTTCATCATCATAATAAATCAAATACGGATAAATAAGATGTAAATATATATAATCTGAGGACATGACAAACAATATATAAGTATATATATTCTTATTCGTAAATGGTTATATTAATTATCATCGCAACTGGTTATCGTGATGTGTGTGTACGCACTCTTATGTGTGTGCGTGTGGACGTGGGCGCATGCGCGTGCACGTTGGCATATTCGTTTGCATGGACACGGGCGCGGATGTGCGTGTGGGTGGGTGCGTGTGTGTGCATACACAAGTGCGTGTGCGATACAATTCATATTCAGTTGTATTCATTATCATCATGTTTGGATGCTAGGATGTATGCATATGATTATGTTAATTCAAATTTTGACATATATGTATATATTTCGATTTCAAAATGGATACATATATAAGCCCTCCCATACATGTAAATTTAATCTTATCTATACAATTTTGATTCTATTATTTTTTTTATCTAATTTACATCCATTTCATATCAGTATTCATTTTTAATGATTCGGCAATATATTTTCCATATTCACCGATATTTGTATCCACGTTCATTTCTATATTTTTAAAATAGATAAGAATAATGTTGCATCTATATTGGTATTTGTATCTAACCATTTGCTTTTTTGTGAATCAATTGATAATGAAAACTTCCAACTGGGTACCCGCGGGTATCCGTTGGGTTTTTTATATGGGGCACGAGTCATGACATTACGGGTGCTCGACCCATCATTTTCAAACGAATACCTGAGGGTTTAGGGTCAAAATGAATGGGTCGGCTCGGGTACCCATTGACTTGGATATTTTTGAACACCCCTAATTGCTTGAGGAGGATAGTAGGAGGGGTGGCGATACTGGGGAGGGATGGGCAAAGAGGGGGTGTTGTCGACGCATGAGAGGGGAAGTGGTAGTGGGGGCAACGTTAGGGAGTGGAGAGGGAAGCATCACCAACAGAATCAAGAAGCCCAAAAGCAGGGTTTTGCCTGGAACACATCGGTATGACTGAGCTTCGCGAAGCGAGGGAGTAGCCAATGGAGTTGTAGGCAATGGTTGTGGGTCGATCGGGCCGGATCAAGGTCCTTGGAGCAAAGAGGTAGTGGATGAACGTGGATGCATGAGAGGAGGAGGTGGCAGCCATGGAGCGGACACAATTGGCATAGGCGGTGGGGGGTGTTGGTCTTGTCGTTGGGAGGATGGAGCGAGGAGGCAAGCCACATGAGGGGTAGGAGGAGGATGAGAAAGGGCATAGATGGTAAGTTTTGTATCAAAATGGTAAAGATGTCGTAGTCTTGATGGATTCCGTCCATTTTAAAACGGATAAATGGAAGGGTGTAAACCACAAGGGTTGTAGTATAGGAGTTAGCTAGTTTATTGGGTTTAGGAAAAAATTACGATGGACAAGACGGTGAGAAGATAATTTACAGAGTTTATAGTGTTCGTGATTTAAAAGTTCCTTTCGTGTAATGATTTAAAGGAAATTCTTGATTAATAGCTATTAAATATGCAAATCTTAATTATTAAAATAATCTATACAAACATTTATTAAAGTTAGATTGAAGAAAAACACCTAACTTATTAGAAAGACTATACCCGTGATAAACGGTTCCTGTTGGACAGAGTAGACTAGGACACCCCGGTTGATAGGATGGATTCAGATTTACAGGAGTTTATCAAAAGGGGAGAGAGAGAAAAAAATTATCTAAAATGAGGACGATGTAAAAATATTTCTCAAAATAGATATATATCGGTAAATTGTTTGCTGCTTTGTGTTTCGCACGTGGCAAACGGTTTACCGTGTCACATAGACTGACGGAAAGGGGTTGAAAACCCAGATTTTGAGCGCTAGTGCAACTTTTCGTCATTTACGTGACACGGCAAACCGTTTGCTGCATACGAAACACGAAGCGGCAAACGGTTTGCCGATACATTACATTCTGTGGGAATTATTTTCAAACACTCTCCATTTTAAATATTATTTTGCGAAGTTAATACCCCACTGGGATTAACTCTCGGATTAACTAGTGTGTGGGGGTATCAGCTCCTGATTAATACCATCCTGTTGCAACGTAGAAAATCAACCCACGTCGACAAGCAGAATTATGACATGATGGTCCAAATCCACGAGGCTAAAGATTGTAATATCATGTAGTCTTCCCTTTGACTCCAGGAGTGGAAAGCCTGTCCACCACTTAGCTTTGAATGCCAACAACAACAAGTAGAAGAGGAGTTCGATTTGGAGGGAAAGACCACGGCCGCGAGAATATTAATAAAATATTATTCCTAATTAATAAATTTCGGGGGAACTGCAACCACATGGTGTTTTGGAAACGAGGAAATTTCGTGGGTGGCTCGATCGGAAGGGCACCCGGATTTCCAAGCTCACCGATTTCCCTGTACGGAGTGCATATTCGGCACACGGATTCGGGTTTGGTATGATCGGCATCTCCCTCTGATTCCGATCCCCCCCAACTCAATACCATCAACCCCACCCCTGAAATGATGAGATGAGATCTCGACATCAATTGCACCCATGTTCCCATCAATGATGCTTTGCCACTTTGGGAATTTGATGAAACGTGCGATAATCATTAACTGTTAAATTGCATCATTGCCTGTGTTATGTAATGGACCTTTATTCCGATCTTCCTTCTTTGTTAAACCAAAAAATAAAGTGATTTCCTTGTAAGAATATTTCAATCACCCAAATGTTGATTTTGATATTTTTCTGTAAGGAACATTGATCGACGAACGGTTCTTCGATCGATAAATCGTTTGCGATCAATGAATTTCCTAACAAATTACAATGGAACTATTAATGATCGGCGAATAGTATGTCGATTGTCATTTCTAAATAATTTTATATATCATTTTTAATACATATAAAATTCAAATAATTTGCGGGAATAATATTATATATTATTTCGAATATCCAAACAACGAATGAAAGAATATTATATATTAAGTTTAACATATATAATTTAAACTGCGAACCATTCGCTAATCGGTAAATGATTAGCCGAAAAACTATACTAACATGTCAGAAGAGGCATTGATCGGTAAATGGTTTGCCGGTGAACTGTTCGCCGATCGATGCCTTGATAGAGAAATTTTAAAAATCAAATGCCCTGACAAGTTATTTGAATGATGGGGTTGTTTTGTTAGGAAAATCACTAAAAAAATCAACAATCGATTAACATAGACCAGGAGGAGAAGGCGAGCGTCACAACGAGTTTGATCTTTCCTAGGAGAGGTAATGGAAAGTGGGAGAAGCTTGCAAGGAGGGTTCATTGGGTATAGATATCAAGAGTTATTAAGATCACTGGAAGGATTTCGGGAGGTTGGAGAACTACGGGATCCGACTGAAGAGAACCGGAACTACGGTCCACGGACTTCCTCTCCGTTGATGGACTGACACCTTTACATAAATCGCGCAATTTACATCGTTTGATTAGTACGATAATAACAATTAATTTAACCTTGGGATTTATTTGCTCTCCTAATAGAAATTAGAGCAAAGACTGTGCGCGTTAGGGATGCAAACGGTTATGGATATATCCGTATTCGATCCATCACCGTATCCGTTTTATACAGATTTTGACATCCGTATCCGTATCCGTTTTAAAATGGATACGGATATGGATATCATTTTGATATCCGCAAACATCCGTATCCATATCCGTATATCCGTTTTCGTATATAAATATAGTCATATATTTATTTTTAACCCTACATAACTATATACCTTCTTTTATCATATGTGTATAATTTTTATGATACAAACACATTTAGTAAATTTATATCATGTGTTTTCCATCCAATTCATGTATATTTAAGTCGACTCTATAGAGTATTTCTAACATAACTCGTATGCGATCAATATCCATTTTATATCCGTATCCGTTTTTTAAGGATATGGTAAGATAGTTTTAATATCCGTCAATATCCGTATCCACGTCCGTATTCGTATTCAAAAACGGATAAGGATATGGTAATACCTATATCTGTATCCGTATCCGACCGTTTACATCCCTAGTACGCGTGCGTCCAGAACGCCACTTGGGGTTAAAAAAAAAGGAAAACTAGTCTACTGTCTTAACTAATAATCAAATTGGTATATAAAAGAGTATCTGATCAACGATACCCCGTGGACTGTGGAGTATAAACAAAGGCAGACGGTCTACGTAGAGGGGGAGGGAATCTTCGTGCTTTGAAAATATCACGAGAATATTCTGCCTAAAATATCAATCAATCAAAGGCGGCGGGATCTGTGGGGCCCATCTCTGCATTACCAATGAAGGCACAAAGTTGTCTCTGTCCCTCAAATTGGTCCTTTATTTGGAGGCCGAACACAAACAACGACATGCCATCTGTTTTTCATAATTAAAATGAAAACCTGCTGTTGGAATTTGATTTTTACGGTATGAGTATATTTTATTAGGGATTTTTTCTCAGTAGACCCTATAAATTTTGTCAAACACCTTCACGACCTTTTGCATAACGTAATTATCCTATCGACCTTATAAATTACCCTAAGAACCCTCGCGTGCTTCAAACAGAGTAACCACAAGGTTCATAGGGTAAGAGTCGGCAAGTTTACGGGGTCGAGGGGAGAATTATGTTATTTCAAAGGTCATGGATGCAATTGGCAAAGTATATAGGGTCTGCCAAGTAAAAATCCCTATTTTTTTATGGATTTTGGTGGAGACTGTGTGGTAGATGGTATAATATGCACTCTAATATATTTATAGGTTTTTGCTTCATTTGAATTTTGCTTTTGCTTGGTTATAATTTTTTTAAACATAAAGAATAGGAAAGAAATAGATTTCGAAAAGAGTGTCTACCATATAGTAGTGGTTTGATATGTATGCATGCGACACAATATAGGTAGATTGATTGAGTGTGAGTGATAGGTAGGTTCCCTGTTCCGCTCATCCCCTACGCCAGCTCTTTGATCGTATACCCCTCACCGAGATCCCCACACTTGGAATAAATCGTGGAGCGTAGTGGCAAGCAGTTATATGTACCACTGCTTTACCCGTATGCTTCTCCAGCTCTCTCGAGAATTGGATGTGAGTCGTCCTCAGAAGGATTTCTCGAATGATCATATTGAGGAATTCTACGGTACTCCGTGCAACTATGGAAGTATATGAAAGTGTATAAGTGAGCAATCATAAAACATCACGAGAAAATGAACAAAAAGAACGCGGACTTCGGAAAATCAAGGAAAATAAATCTATGCAATAACGAAAGCCTTTATGGAGTGGCTCGAATCGCCACTTGGGTAGTTGGCTAAGAACTCTAGCAAAATCGTCATGAAAAGAACTACTAATAAGATCAAGATGTCCAAAAGTTCCAATATGTACAGGGGTATTGATGAAAAGAAAAGGAAATAAAGGCCCTCTACCTCGCAGGAACATAAATGTAATATGATAAAAGGTTCTGCGGCTTCTGTCCCTTTCCGTAATTGCTGAAGTATCTGGGCCTTCTCAGTAGTTTTTCCCAAAAGCCACGTGACCTGGCCTGATTACTCACGTGCCGCTCTGCAAACAAGCTCTTTTCGTAATTTAGGGATGATTATCGGGTCTGGGGGCTGGGCGGGACCTCGGCCCTAATCCGGCCCTGTTTATTTTTTCGGATTTTGGGCCGGACTGCGACCCAAAAAGAATTTGAATGGGCCAGCTTGAATCCGAACCTGACCTGAAGATAAACAGGCCGGGTTTGGACGGGACCGGCCCAATAACTTTTTTCCCTTTAATTTTTTTTGATTTTTTTAAATGCTTGATCCAACGGGTGATATGGAAATGCCTTTTTTAAAAAATTTTTAATTTTTTTAAACTTGTGATAAATTTAAGAATCTTGATATCCCTATGCCATTTTAATTAAAAAACATTGAAATGTTTGATTTGTTTCTCTCAAAAGCTTTTGATTTTTTCATATACATTTTATTTTTTTTCAAAAACTTTGAAGTGTAGTGTATGGAAGCATCGTTGGAGAGTGGAGATATAGTCTAATGAGGATTGTGTTGGGATGGGCCTTGAGGGATTAGGGTTAAAATAATATATATATATATATATATATATATATATATATATATATATATAGGTTTAGGGTCAGACTTCGGGTCGGGCTCTACTCTGCTCGAACCTGGCCCGTTTTAGAAATGGGTTTTTTTGGCACGAACCCGACCCAAATTTAAACAAACGGGTTCGAGTTAAGGCCGAGGTTCACGAGCGGGGTTGTGGGCCGAGTTGGACTAGCCCGACCAAATGCTCAACCCTATCGTAATTCCAATAACGAACAAATATTATCCTCTTCTCGCACGAGTTCCCTTGCGAACTCTAATTCCCAACTAAATGGCAGAATTAACCATTAAAATTAACCTGATTCCATTAAAAAAGGTGCGTATTGCAAAATTTATTTATCAAATTACAAGAGTAGTTATCCTTCCTCTTACCTCCTCATTCTCCTCACATCCCCTTCCCCTGCACCTCCCTTATCCATCCCCAGGCCCCTCCCCGTTCATCGTCCGATTCCGCCCCCCTCTCGACGTGTCGCCCATAGCTTCACGACTACACGCAACACCCACATGAGAAGCACACCTGATCGCAATTGGATCTCAACCACAACAGCTTGCGCCTCATCCCTCAGTGGCACCACGATCTCGGAGGAGCACATCCGGTCGTCGATCTGGGCAACAATAGTAGAACCCATCCAATCCTCTTCACCTTCGCCTTCAATCTCATGTAGCAGCTCTTCCCCATCGTAAAGGACCTTGTGGCACCTACAGATTCACATCAAAGAGGTCGAAAGCAAGACGACTTCACTGGACCTTGTGTAACGTCCTTAGGTCCCCGGTCCGTTATCGAGGAAAACTGGCCCTGACAACTTGTTGGGTTTGAGCCCAGATGGAACCGTTGGCAACCACCCAAAATGCTTAAGCCCAAGTTGTCAAGTAGTAGTCCCCGCCACTTATAAACTACACTCACACCGTGAGTTTTAGGTATGGTACTATGTTTGGGGTTGGGGTGTTACACCTCGCGGTTTTCTCACTCGCAGAAAAAAAAAAAGAAGATTGGGGGAAATGATCGGAGCACAGAACATGTAGAGAATTAGGAAGAAAGAAGAAGATGAGGCTGTATTTGTTTAGCAACCTCAAATATTTGTTCAATCGATTCAAGAATCCATCTTGAAAAATTCAGGAGGAATCATTTTCTTGATTGAAAGAGATAGTTTATCTATAAAAATATAAAATTTTGGTGGTTTGATGGACGAACATAGATGGGGTGGAGAGAGAGAAAATAAAGAGGAACAAGAACAACAATGGAGGAAGAAGAAGATGATGAAGAAGGAGATGGGGGAGGTGGAAGATCCCACCATCCAATTCTCCTTTGATTAGATTAACCCAAGAAATTGACTCAAATAAAAGTAAAATTAATGTCGTCCTTCATTAGGAGTAGGTTTACGGGGTCAAGAGGATAATAATGATATTTAAAGGATTAAAAATGTAATTTAGAAAGATTCTAGTGTTTGCGAGGGAAAAATACTGTATTTTAACCGTGATTCAACAAATCACTAAATAGATTCGAACGAGATTTTCTCAACACTCTATTGATCAATATCTTCAATTGGGTTCTCTCATACATACTTATCTTCAACATGTACGTGATTTGTATTCGAATAGATATATTTATTATGCTTATAATCTTAAGTAGTTTTGTATTTACCTATATAACCTTCGATAATCATGAATTACACCTATTTCACCTAAAACTCTGAAAAATGCTTAACTGTGGCGTGCTATAATCCTGTGTTAACTTCCATCTCATTTCTCAAATAATTTTGACGGAAAATGTTAGATGTTGATATTTTTTCCTCTTAGAACATATCGTCTTCATTGTCATCCCAACCCAACTTTTCCCATCTTCTTCAAGGTGCTCCGCAGTGACACCAAGGAATGGATTCGTAAGATGCGAAAGATCAAACATACCAACCACGCTTCATCTCCATCTTCACCTCGCTTTCCGGTGACCATAAACTCTGAGCATACATATAAACATCGGAACCACCCATTTTTTCGATCACGCTCTGAGCTTGAGCACAGCCTCCTCACATCCGTGTGTATCTCGAGCTCAAGAGGACCGTCAGTAGCATACCCTACACCCACCATTGGAGCCTCGAGAAGCAATGGAGGTCTCATCTCTTGCCAATTGGGGGAGGTGGTCGGCTGGCGAGTGGGTGCCGACGAAGGAGGGAGGCGGTCGAGGGGGTATGGGCGGAGGCAGTAGACACGGAGGAGGTATGGGCTTAGGAGCGAGGTGGTTAGTTGTGGGTAGGCTGGATTAATTTAATAATCTAGTTAAGTTAGTAGATTAAATCGATAAAGGGTTATGGGCGCAAGAAGGAGTGACTATTCAAGTTTTCTGGTGTAATTCATGATTATCTAGGGTTATGTACGGAAATACGAAACTACTCAAGCCTATGGATGTAAACATCCCTAGAATGAAAGAGATACATGTAAAGAACTCTATTAAAGTTGTACGCAATGCCACAAAACGGGGGTAAAGTAATGCATCTTTTTCCAAAATCATCACTAAATCGTCGACATTTAAGTATATATTGACTACATTATTTGTTGTGAATGATTTTTATACTTGAAATTAACGACAAATGTGAGCATGTCCGTTGTTATATCATTAATGATTGTCCCTATAATGTTGCATATCCGTTGATATTTTTCAAAAATTTTAAACTAAACGTCTCTAATTTTTCAACTAAAAGATCAGTCTCAATTAGTTAAGATTTTGAAAAATTATAATGAGTAATTATCGTTATATGGATAGTTGCTAATATAGCAATGAATATAATTACATTCGTCGCTAATTACAAGTAAAAAAATTCATTTTGCAACGGATAATACGAAGGAAAAATTGTCACTAATCTCGTTTTGTTGTAGTCACGATATGCTTAATGATGGACGATTTAGTGGAGGATTTTGAAGGAAAAAACGTCACTAACCTCGTTTTGTTGCAGTGGTACAGAAACATGAAAAAGATAGCAAAATGGATGAAGCATTGAAACATAAATTTTGGAAAATAATTTGAATAAAAGGCAGAATACACACACTGGTCACCGGTTGTTGGAGAGGTCTACCGAGAATTGGGCAACGTCCGGTGATGTTGATTTGTTGGGTTCTCTAGTGCCGCTGCAGGTGAAGTGATAAGGAGAGAAGAAGAGGGAAAGAGGAGGGAAGAAGAAGAAGGGATAATAACACAGTTGACCGGGGTCGACCGGTTCTGAAAGAAGTGAGTGACCAATGAGGCACTGCCACGTGAGAATCAAGATTAAGAGAACCATTAGAAGACGAAAGGAAGTACTCACTAGATAATAAAAATGATAATATTATTTTATAAATAATAAATAAGTGCGATTTTTTAAATTACAATTTACTAAATTAAATAGAGATATTTTTTATTTTTAGATAATATTATTTTAATAGGTGAAATTAAAAAATAGGGATTTTATCACTTGTGCCCCTCCGAGATCTCGCAATTTCAGTTATACCCCTATCTTTTTGGTAATATCAGTTGTGCCACTCAAAAGTTTCTCCGTCATCAGTTGTGCCCTTCCGTCAGGTTGACCGTCAATGAATTGACTTAACCATGGTTTTTTCAAACCTTGGTGAATTTAAGAGGGGTATTATTGTCCAGAGGCCTCTTCTTCCTCCTCCAACCTCCTCCTCCTCCCTCTCCGGACCGAGCTCCGCCCCGAGCTCCCCTCCCCTCCCCGACGTCGCCCCGAGCTCCCCTCCCCTCCCCGGCGCCGCCCCGAGCTCCCCTCCCCTCCCCGACGCCGCCCCGAGCTCCCCTCCCCTCCCCGGCGCCGCCCCGAGCTTTATTTATTAGGCGTCAAAGTAGCCGCAAAGTGATTCCTAAAATCAAAGAAGCACAAACACGTACTACCATCGACAACAGCAGCAAGGGAGCCACAAACATTAAAGAGCCACGTGGAAAGACTTCATGCTAAGAACGTCCATCCTTAGTTGGATTGGGAGCGGGGGGGGCACGGATATCTGCTGTAATGAGATTTTTTTTACATTTTGATTTCAAAAATCCAACGTTATTGATTATATCTTCCACGTATCTTTCAAATTTCACTAAAATCCGACCGTGTTTGCTATTCCATCGTAATGATTATATGTCCGATGGGAGGGGAGGGGGCGGCGCCGGGGAGGGGAGGGGGCACAGGGGGCGGTGTCGGGGAGGGGAGGGGGCGGCGCCGGGGAGGGAAGGGGGCGGCGGGCTGGAAGGAGGTGCGGGGGGGAGGAGGTGCGGCGCCGGGGAGGGGAGGGGCTGCGGGGAGCTCGGGGCGGAGAGGGAGGAGGAGGAGGTCGGAGGAGGAGGAAGAAGATGGGAAGAGGAGGAAGAAGAAGAGGTTGGGGAAGAGGAGGAAGAAATGACCATATAACCTTTTAAAAAAAAATAATTCCGCTTATGTCCTCAAAGTTAACGTCCGTTTGCACTGTAGATGGACGGTCACTAACCCGAGGGGCACAAGTGATAAAATAGCAAGTTTTGAGGGGCACAACTGATATTACCAAAAAGATAGGGGCATAACTGATATTGCAACATCTCGGAGGGGCACAAGTGATAAAATCCCTAAAAAATACTATAGTTTATAAACACAATGTACCTATATAAGTAGTACGCATATTTTGAACTTGTATTTTACACATAAGTTAATGTATTTTATATTTTACTTCTCTTTTAATGATATTAAATATATATTATTTTATTTTTAGAGGAGTATTTGCATGTATAAGTAAATAGGGGAAGATAGAATACATGTTAATTATACCTATGAATAAGAGTTTTAAATTTATTAAAAATATCTTTAGTGGAATTTATTTTTTATTATTTTCTTTAAAAACAAAATTATAATATATGTAATAAAAATATGAGTTTATATAAAAATATAATAAATAAAAGGTAAATAATTGCAAATATATTTGTATAAAGACCAACAAGGCCCTAAATTTGAACTTTTACATACTAACTCTGATTTTAAAGAAATCATCTTCATTTGAAAGGTACTTTGTTAACTTGATTTATAAATGTGATTTGATTAATTTGAAATACATTTGGAGTAAATATTTAGCTTTGAAGTTTGACTTTACAATTTTTTTGATTTGTGTTCCATATGCAAATGTTTTATATAGAACTTAAGACAGATTTTATTATTTTTTTTTAAATTTTTACAAATAAGTTTCAAGAAGGAAATAAGTTGATTTAATATTGTATAATTTCTACAAATTTTTTGGAAGTTTGTACTGTGTATGAATAACGTTCTGAGTGATATTTTATGTACTAATAGTTATCTGTTTTTTGTGATTTTCTTGGTTTTTACCCCCATCTCCTCCTACTTTACTTTAATCGTCTGAGTTAGTACTAATTCGATATATGGGGTTAAGATTAGTTGTACATATTTACATTTTTCTTTTATTATTTTCTATATTGATTTATTTTATATGAAATAATGTGTTAAAAACACACTTCTATGAGTGAGATGCATTTTGAGTACAAATTAGGATTAACACGTATTTTCGTGTGTTAATAAAAGAATAAAGGAGATGAATATGAAATTCGTCAACATTCCTCCCCCTCCCAATATCATCTCTTCTCATATGCGAGGCCCCCCTCTCGAAGTTCCTCCGATTTCCAAGACACCTTATGCCCTCATCCACGAGTACTATAACATTTATAATTTTTTTTGATCTGTTCTTATACGTTAAGTATGAATTTGATATGTTAGTTTGATTACCCAAACCTAATGTATACATTTGATGATTTCCACCTCTCTATATTATTATTTGATGATGTCCACATAAAAGAATAATATGACAAATATGTGCATCATTTGGTGTGGATTATTTGATATGATTCGTATGTAATATATTTACTTTACCTAACTTTTTATTTGATGATCGATCCATTAACAAATTTGATATCATGTGATTAGACAGATGTAATGGATGTATTATATGAATGGTATGAATGATGCATGTGTTTACTTGCTTGTCGTTATTAAAATGTTATAGACTTGATACGTAAAATAGATATTGTTGTTATATATTTCTAGATAGACACATGAGGATAAAATGAAATGTAAATGATATGTATTTTAGGTGTGAATTAGCTAGAAATGCAGTATGATGAATAAGTTACTTATGTTAAACTTGATTTTCAATTGAATAATTTTCTGCAAAAATTGAATAAAGGCCGGGGCAAATAAAAGACAATGATTTTCAGAGATTAAAAAAAAGAAGAGTTTTAGATTTTTTGATTGGGCATTTCAGTATGAAAGAAGTCGTCGAAGATTTGAAATCTCTAGCAATACAATAAGTTGTCCTTGTAGTAGATGTAAGAATGTTCGAAGTAACAACCAAGCTTGGGTTTACAACCATAAGTTTCGAGGGATTTTGGTTACATTACACTGTTTGGACATAACATGGGGAAGAAATATAACAACTAGCTACACATCACGATGGCGGAGATTGAATGGAGACGGACACTCAAGGTATTGTCTAAAACGTTGGAAGATATAGTTAAAGTTAATACACGCGAGCTAGTCGATGATAAATTTGCAAAAAATCTTACAAATGCTGAATCTATGTTAGTTCTAGGAGTCGAGATGTCTTGATTTGAGAAATGTTTAAGATGAAAGTGAAAAATTATTCAATATTATCACTGATGAGAAATTTACTAAATAATCCGAAAACTTTTCCGAAGGATTTGAGAGATTTGCATATCATAATTTCGGTCGTTCGGATTAAAATATGAGAAAATTGATATGTTGCTAATGATTGTATATTATTATGAAAAATACAAAGCTGCCTTAGATTGTGGTTCAGAATGTAATGCATCTAGATATATATGTTGCTATGATATCATCAAAAGTCATAATCGAGAAAGATATTACCATATTTCCCTCCAATTCCAAGGTTAAAGCATCTATACACATATAAAAAATTGCAAAATGGATGAAATAGCATATAAGTGAAAGGAAGAACGATTCAAATGACGGTATTGTTAATATCATAAAATTAGTCTTACACATCATTTTTATTAGGTTCTTATAAGTATATGTGGATTCACTTTGTTAATGAAAGTGTCAAATATCAAAAAGATAAAAAAATGTCTATATCAGTTTATAGCAGAATGGTAGGTTAGAGAGGAATAAATCATATACAATTATGAGTCAAGTTGAGAAATTTCTTTTTTTTTTCTTCTTCTTTTTTCTTCTATATGTTTTTATAAATGGATGAATTATACCTATAAGAATGGTTCCTAGCACTTTGATGCCAACGAAGATGATGACTTAACATACAACAACGACGTGTATCGAGATGGAACCTATGACAATTTATCTAGTGTGATAGATAGTTATGTAAATCTTCTTTAATCACTGAAAGATTTTGTGATAATGGTATAAGTAGTTAAAAGCTAAAAAAATAATTTATTTGATTAAATTTCGGATAAGTTCTGAATGATAATAACACACACATGTGTCCCCCCCCACCCGAAATATATAGAAAAAAAATATTCAACTCTCCACAAATATGATGGGTAACGAAAATACAAATCAATTGTGTGAGGAATTGGCAAGTACTTGAAGCTCAACTCGATTTTTTAATCTCCATTATATTTGACATTACAATTATGTTTATCTTTAGCTAAAAGAAAATGACCTAAAAAAATATGATTGAAATTTTAAAACTAATCAATCCAATATTGTATTATTGAAGACGGTCAACTGGGATATCCTCATAGCACATTGTGCATATATTTGACCTTCACAAGATTTTAATTAAGATGATTGCCAAAATGCTGCTGCAGGCTTCGAAAAACCTTAAAAAAATAAAATCTTTATTTTGTAGCAATCTTGTAACGTACAAGGCTTGGTTCTCCATTTCTTAATCGATGAAAATTGATGCTAACTTGTTGGTTGCAGGTTGCAGGCTCGAGTGGATCTGTTGACACCGTCCAAAATATTTAAATTTAAGTTATAAAGTAATGGAGGAAATGGAGCCTACATTTTGAAGTAGGTAACCTTACCTACTTCACATCCATTTTTCGCATTTTTTTAATTTTTTTGAAAAATAACATCGTGGATTTTCATAAGTATATCCCTCTAATATACCATTCAAATTTCTTCAGAAACAGAAATCCGACTAATATGCCATTTAAATCTATTTTAAATTTCCATTCAGCTGTTTTCTCCCTACTAATTCACCTATTATACGAAAAGAAATACTTCACCTTAATCCCCACTACCTTGACAAATCGTGCAAGGAATAATCCTGCACCACACACAGATCTGAAGCTATGCAACACGATTCGCCTCTTGTTTCTTCCAAGCAGTTCACGTCCGCACGACAACTCGATCACCGTCTCAGCTATATATAATCCTCGCACACCTCCGTCAATCCCTCAACTTTAATTTCGAAAAATATCATAATCAGATCTCGGTTGCATGGATACCCCTCTAACGAGCAGCATCAGCAGCTGCACTGCCAGCCACTCTGATTTCTCCCATGGCTCGTCCAACTTGGGACGCCACCTCGCCCGCCGCCTTGTCGAGATCGGCGTATCCGACTTCTTCTCCGTCCCCGGCGACTTCAACCTCTCGCTCCTCGATCAGCTAATCGCGGAGCCTAGACTTACAAACATTGTCTGTTGCAACGAGCTCAATGCGGGGTACGCTGCCGATGGCTATGCACGCAAGCGCGACGTCAGTGCGTGCGTCGTGACATTCACCGTCGGCGGCCTTAGCGTCATCAACGCCATCACCGGCGGCTTTGTTGTAACACCCTAATCCCAAACATAGTACCACATGGAAAACTCACAAAGTGTGGGTGTGGTATATAAGTGGTGGGGATTACTACTTGATAACTTGGGCTTAAACATTTTGGATGCTTGCCAACGGATCCATCTGGACTCATACCCAACAAGTTGTCACGGCCAGTTTTACTCAACAACAGATTAGAGACCTAAACCCGGGAACTTACACCTGTAGCGAGAATCTGCCGGTGATATGCATTGTAGGGGGACCGAACTCCAATGACTATGGGACTAATAGGATCCTTCACCACACCATCGGGCTTCCCGACTTCACTCAGGAGCTCCGCTGTTTCCAGACCGTTACTTTTCATCAGCTAATCTGTTAAAGCCTCCTGGTTATGTCATGTGGTAGATATGGATGACTATCTCTTGATCTGTTACCGTTCCTTTCATGCAGGCTGTGATCAACAACCTGGAGGATGCACACGAGCAGATCGACACGACCATCTCGACGGCTCTCAAGCAGAGCAAACCGGTGTATATCAGCATCAGCTGCAATCTGCCTACTGTTCCCCATCCCACCTTCAACCACGAACCCGTCCCCTTCTCGATCGCTCCACGGTAACTACCCTGAGATCCATACATCTGTATATATTTATATGTAGATCTGTTTGCTTGCACGCTACAGTTGGTTGTATATTCTAATATGCAATATTAGTCCACATGTAGATCTTAGTATGTTAGGACTTTACACTGATATATATCTCTCCCAAGTAGATTGGTATATATTAGGACTTTACAGTGTAAAGTATATTAGGACGTTACACTGATATATTATTTATGACATGACGGAGATTTTGGAGTGGCATCCCAGGTGATTGGTAAAACCTTCAAATTTTTGACGTGGAGTATGCGCTGTGCTTCCCCAAATTTCTCCATGTCTAAATCCGATGCTGAGGCATGATGCAGAGGTTAGTCATTGGATATGGTCGGATGCTGCCTTCAGTGTGAAGAAAGCCTACAAGGTCATTTATACCTCTCTCGTATTTGATCCAGGAGTTGCAATTCCTAGACTAGGGCAAATATGGTCTTGGAGGATTCCTAAAAGGGTGAAAGTTTTCCTCTGGTTGTTTGGGAGAGAGCGGGTGATGACTGGTGCTCGGAGGGCACGTCTCTTTGGGGCTAACGGCTCTTGCTTGCGGTGTGGAGAGGAGGTGGAGGATGTTAATCACTTGTTTTTTATTTGTTCTTCTTCTAGACAAATCTGGACAGGGGTCAGCTTACCTGCAGTTGCATCCTCGGGGATTATAGAATTATGGGAATCCATTGGAACTCGCACAATGGCTGAGAAACAGAGGGCATCATCTATTCTATGGGCAATATGGTTGGCAAGAAATGGAACTATTTTTCGTAGGGAAAATTTTTGTACCGAAAGTGTAATAGAACATGTCAGATTCCTATACGAGTCTTGGTCTTTATAACCTTGTACCTAACTTGTGATTATAAAGTTTTTGGGTGTCTACCTTTCACCCTTTTTCCTTAAAAAAAACATATCTCTCCCAATTAAAATTCCCAGATTTAGCAACAGACAGAGCTTGGAAGCTGCAGTAACTGCGACTGCCGAGTTCCTCAACAATGCCGTGAAGCCGGTCCTCATCGCCGGACCGAAAATCCGCGTGGCCAAAGCCAGTGAGGCGTTTGTGGAGGTCGCCGATGCATGTGGGTATCCCGTGGCAATCATGCCGTCCGCCAAGGGGCTCATCCCCAAGCACCAGTCCAGGTTCATCGGCACCTACTGGGGTGCAGTCAGCAGCTCCTGCTCGGAGATCATAGAGTCCGCCGATGCCTACATGTTCGTTGGTCCAATATTCAACGACTAAAGTTCCTTTGGGTACTCTCTCTTGCTGAGGAAGGAGAAGTCTGTCCTCGTCGAGCCCGAGCGTGTCGCAGTTGCTAATGGCCCCCGCCTTCGGGTGCGTTCTTATGAAGGATTTCCTTCGTGCTTTGAAGGACAAGTTGAGGAAGAACACGACTGCCCACCGTAACTACTGCATGATCTACGTGCCCGATGGCGTTCCACCGCCGTGCCGACCCGACGAGCCACTTCGTGTTAATGTGCTCTTCAAGCACATCCAGGAAATGCTCGCCGGCGACAATGCCGTCATTGCCGAGACCGGAAACTCGTGGTTCAACTGCCAGAAGCTCAGGCTGCCCAAAGATTGCGGGTACTTCAACCTCCATTATATATGATCAACCGAAACAATGCAACACGTCCAAGAACTAGTACCAAATAATACATGAATTACAAGTTTGAACTGGAGTATCTTGCTGCCGGATTCCTTTGAAGCATGATTCTATTAACTAATTTGGAGAAGGATTTTCCTGGCAGGTATGAGTTCCAGATGCAGTATGGCTCCATAGGTTGGTCGGTGGGTGCAACTCTAGGGTATGCGCGGGCGGCCAAGGAGAAGCGTGTGATCGCGTGCATCGGAGACGGTAGCTTCCAGATGACAGCGCAAGACGTTTCGACTATGCTGCGGTGCGGGCAGAAGAGCATCATCTTCCTTATCAACAACGGCGGGTACACCATTGAGGTGGAGATCCACGACGGCCCCTACAATGTGATCAAGAACTGGAACTACACGGCTTTTGTGGAGGCCATCGATAACGAGGAAGGGAGGTGCTGGACGGCGAAGGTGAGTACGAGCCGGAGCTCGTTGCGGCCATAAGGACGGCGGCTACGGACAAGAAGGATCGGCTTCGCTTCATAGAGGTGATATGCCACAGGGATGATACGAGCAAGGAGATGGCTTCATAGATTTGGTTAATCTGTTCAACCATATTTTTGCTATGCGAATGATATAATCTTCATAAGAGGAGGTGGCTTCTAATCCCAGCTTAATTGCCGAAAGTTTCGCCTCGGGCGGAGGCATCGGAGGAGGGTTTGGCCTTAACCTCCAAATCCATAACCTTACATCCTGAAATAACAACAGCATGGATTGAGGAATATAGTAGCTTAGAAAGGTTATACGTTGCCAAAACAACGAGGAAGGGGGATAAGGGGCGCCATGTCTGGGAGTCGCTCGATCTTGATCGAACGGTTCACACGATTTTGCACGGTACGAGTCTACAAGAAAGTGTAAAATCGTGCAAACTGCTCAATCAAGATCGAACGGCGCAGCAGATAGTCCCCTCTCCCATTGTTTTGGACATGGGTTTCTAACCCTTTTGGTTAGTATATTGGACGGAACATCGCCATGAGGTGTGTATTATGGTCGCTACTTTGATCAGAGGGGCCTTTCCTGCAACCTTTGCATAATGACCTATTTGTAGCTCACTAAATGATTTACTGTACTAAAACTCCTTTCTTCCATATCCAGTTTGATTGCTATTTGAAAGCTCCTTTTAGTCGTCTTTGCCCCAGAATGGATAATCTCCTTGGCGGCCATGACATTCTCTACGATTTGTCCGCCTTTCAAAAAAAGTCAGGTTTGGAGCAATGACTCTTCGGAGGATCAAGTTGACTCTCTTAACAATCAGCTTTGTCACAAGCTTGTAGAGGGCCAGTTTGGTAATTGGGTTGGGTTGGGTTGGAGCACCCCTGTGAATAGTAAACTATTTGGAGGGTTACGAGGGTTGAACCGATGGGTATGTCGGTGTACACCAGCAACCAAGGACGGAGCGAGAATATTTTTGAGGAGGGGGCACGAGGTTTTTTTTAAAAAATGTCTGTCAATTACAGTACAATCATATTCATTATATAACAAGAATTGCTAGGGACAAATTATATCTGAAGTTTTCAAGTATATTTTTCATCAATTTTGAACTTATTCATTATATAATAATATCCAATTTTGAACTTATTTATAATCAACTATATCTCTTTATTCAATTTACATAAATTGGTATCATATATGTTCCATAATGTCATGATTTTTTGTGAATGATATTTATACCTTTTTTAAAAGTATGTTATATTAATTAGTTTAATTATTTTAAATTCAGTATATGGATTCTGATTAAGTATAACATAAACTACACTTGTACCGAATATGTATCAAATCAAAAATATAAAATACCTAATTCTATACCTTTTTTATCAATAACATGAAATATTAAAAACTATGAAGAAAAATACGACGATCAATAATATATATGTGTTTGACCACTTTACTTGATAATAATTAGCACTACAGGCTGGTGGGTCTAAGGGGACGGTCGGTGACCGTCCTTTTTGTCTCTAGGACCGTCCCCTCTGATCAACGGGGACGGTTCCTAAACCGTCCCTTCAGCCACCGTCTCATTTGACTATATGGGACGCTTCTGACAACCGTCTCATGTAATCAACCATTGGGGACGGTTGTAACCGTCCCTTACACGAAGGCTATTAGGGACGGTTGCGACCGTCCCTACAACCTATATTATTAGAGACGGTTACAACCGTCCCTAATGGTCTTAAACATTTTGAGACGGCCCCAGAAAACCTTTGGAGACGGTTACCCCCGTCGCATGCGTTTCGCAGATAAGACGGTTGTAACCGTCCCCTTTACCTTAGCGTATATAGCGACGCCAACATAAGTATATACGGGACAGTTTCAACCGTCGCGTCTGCCCAACTAGAGGGGATGGTTACAACCGTCCCTGATAGTCTTCTGTTGGCGTCGCTATAGACTTTTCTAGGCTTCTGTTGGCGTCGCAAAAAGACCTTCAGAGTAGAAGGGATGGTTACAACCGTCGCATACATTTGCATTTAGGGACGGTTACAACCGTCCCTTCTACTCTTTAGGTCTTTTGCGACGCCAACAGAAGCCTGGAAAAGTCTATAGCGACGCCAACAGAAGACTATTAGGGACGGTTGTAACTGTCCCCTCTAGTTGTAGCATCTATAGCGACGCCAACAGAAGGATAAATGGGACGGTTCTAACCGTCCCAATTATGCTTACCTAATGGGGACGGTTAGAACCGTCCCCAATAGTCTCCGTGATTTGTTCTGGCTGGGGGGACGTTTCTGTAGCTCTACAAGGGACGGTTACAACCGTCCCCAATAAACCATGACAGGAAAAAAAAATTATATATTCTGATATGTTCCTTACATCATTCAATATTACACCTGACAACAATATGAACATAATAAACTCTACAACACCAATCATTCTTCTCTGCAAAAGAACAAACCAAAACATCCAACAACTAACCATATCATAAATTGAAGATCAAACAACACATTACATTCAACATAATCATAAAACAACATTAATAAACGATAAGAAGTCTACATAATGTTAGACATTAATAAAAAATATTACAATTAAAGGATAAAAATTAACTAGGATACTAACTCCATGCCACCTACTCTGATGCGCCACTCCCGTCACTCTCTTCGATTTCCTCCTCACTCTCCTCGTCGTCGCCGAGATATGCAGGTTGTACAGGGGGCGTGGA